>SNQJ01S0061611.1:38776-52404 GCA_010110895.2 Picea sitchensis | reverse complement strand
AATTTGCATTGCCACATGACGACGAATCATGATGCATACAACTGCGATATCAACATAAAGATCTAAGATGCACATCAACATCTGCCAGCAATGAACAACAATCAACCGACAAAATAATAAGACTGACTACCCGCCAGTCCGACCCTAAAATGGTTAGGACCTCCAAGACACATAAGAAATGCTCAAGCCTAGGTTCCCATTGATTTTAACCATTTAAGGTCTCAGGGTTGGTGATTGTTCTGAGGAACATGGAGGTGTCTACAACCCACCCGACACAAGTCCAAGCCTACTAATCTAATGACAAAATCAGGTTCATCCAGGTGCAACCATCATAAAAAGGACACAAGAAAAAAGAACTTCCATGTCAATCGAGAGCATTATCACACTCGTGCAATGAGTTATAATTTAAAACCTCCAGTCACCTATCTTAATTAACAAGTCAATGGTTTTTATTCTAGTCTTCATTTTTCTTACAAAAAATTTAATAATATTATCACTGAATGATCAATTCCAAATAATCCACTTCTCCGCCCACTAGCTATTACTTGGACAATCATAATATCAATCTTAAAGTATTCACTCCCTACATGGGAAAAGAGTTCCAAAGTTATGTACAAGTCAAATTATCTTCTCTAAAGAGGTACTTTGCATTCACGGACCTACTAGAAAACCACAAGGGAAATAACTCAATACCTCGAGCCATCAAGGAGTTACCTTTTTCCTTTCTTATACTGATTCAATAAGAAATAATTTTCAAGGTCAATCTAGCCCCTATCCCTTTTATATTAATTTATACGCATCTAAGAGATCACGAACCTTCCCTTCTCCTCAATAACAAGATATAAAAGTTGATATTAAAAAATTACAACCACCTCCGTGTTTTTTTTGAGATAGATCTAAGTAATTCATTATTTGGCGCTTGACAGAATAAATCAATTAAACATAAGATTATTTATCTAACACACTTGCACCTACATGATATAGTGGATTGTATTAATGTTAAGTGTAGGTCTTGTTCTTAAAAGGTTGGAGTGGGGTAGAGTATGTAATTTGGTACACTTTAACATTTATATATATATATTTTTGTAAAGAAGTCTCTTGCACCAACTCAAAATCCTTCATGCATTAGTTCGGTATAAGGGCCATTTGATGTCGGACTCAATGATGATCTTAAACAAAATATAATAATGCTATAACATCACATCCAATGTTTAAACAAGAGAATGAAATGAATCTACTCAGATTCCTGTAAGCCATAACCTTCTCTATTCTAAGACTAGACAATTATTAAACATAAATCAAGGCTAGTTGTACAATGCTCAATCTAAAATGCCACAAAATTGTTGTCATTAACATTACTTCCATAAAACCAACCATAAATTTCTACCATAATCAATGCTATCATAAAACTTCCCTTAAAACCTGCCGCGAAATTCTACCAGTCACATTGTAGACAGCTAATTCCCTGCCATCTAGTATCAAAATCTTTATACAGAAGCTGTTGTAGACACGTCTGGGTATGACATCGGTCATATATTGTTGTCATACTTAAGGGGTGGTGTCATGTAGTTGGGTAGAAGGAAAACGAATGCAATCATCCAGAAACAGAAGGAGTGGATGGATGGGTGCACAGGAAGGTATTTACGAAGGGATTCATGGGTAACGCTGGGTTGACACCAGAAAAAAAATCGTTGTACTCAAACAAATTTTAAAAATAAAACCGTGGACCCCTTCCCTTCAACCAACATGTAGAGGAAAGAAATGAGCAACAACTCCATGCAAAAGGAAAATGCAGACAAGTGGGACGAAACGTTACATCTGCTAAATGCAGGGTTACACAACGGAGTTCTTATTCCAGAAATAAAACTCGTCCATGACTCAGTGATTACAGATCTACCATTCGCATTGGGAGGGAGGTTAACCAGACCATAAAAATTAAAATCGTTCAGACAACAACTCAACATAGATCGCATAGGTGGGTGAAGTCGGGATCTGAATGCATTTTGTAGGAATCCCAACAAATCGTTAAAGATCAACCGCTATTGAAAGGCATAAATGTACAATAGCCAACATACCATAGAAACAAATTTCCATTTGCAATTAAAAATATGAATCTAAAATATGAATTCACCATTTGCAATATAAAATACAAATTCGCCATTGAAATATGATGTATGAATTCGCCATTGAAATATAAAATCTAAAATTGTCATTTAAAATATAAATCGCTGACAGACCCAAATTATAAAATCGCCATTGCAATATCTATCAATCGAGGTATGAGTTCTCTTATCACAATGTAATAGCTATCATGGTTCTCTAAAAAATTGCTTTCATAAAGGAAATCACTGCTATAACACATTAATAATTTAAATGCGAAGATACCACATCCAGGAATATCCAGACATGAAGAGTAACATAGAAGCGTAAGGATCCAAACCAAGGAACTGCAAAACCCAAACCAGAACACTGACCACAAAAAATTTAAGCAATAAACGAATGGGCAGGGGCTCGAGACATAATTATTCAGTTTACAATCAACATACAGATCAAGTATAAGTTACTAATGCATTCTACTCTACAAAATAACGAGTGTATCGTTGCCTTATCAGCCACATCGAATGACGTCCACATGCTCCATCCCGCTCCCACTCGCCGACCGTCGAGACTACACCGGTACCTCCTAGCCAACACTAGGGGTACTTTGCTTCCCCCTTAGCCCCCCGAGCCACAAAGGGGACACACACTATCTAGATGGTACGCCTAGCTCCTAGCTCACCTCGCAAGGCCGAGCTGCCACTCCTCTTTGAGCTGGGAAATCCTAGTTCCCCACAAGTAAATCATTCAAGTCACTAATCTGGCAGCGTAACATTACGCCAATAGCCGATCCTTTTCTTCCTTCTCCTTCCTCTCTTTTATAGGGTTTTATAACTTCCAAACTTTCCCTAAATCTCATTTAATTTAAGTTTTAAATAAAAATCTTCTAAAAATTCTCCTTCATACAAGTGTCATTCATCCCCCACATTCATCCAATAATTAGTTTATTTAATTTATTAAATTGTCTTATTTCCCTCACCCACCTAGAGTTACTCCTAAATTTACTCCTAGGTGTCCCTAGATTCCCTTACATGTTTTAAAGGCCTTCCCTAAAATTAAAATGCTAAGTCAATTCAAAATTAGAAGGTTCTTAAATGCAGATTCTTTACTAAGTTGACCTCCCTCTTTTTTCCATAAGTTCCCCTCTTTCCCTTTTTATGTTACCTGCATTCCCTAGTTTCCTAATTTTTATAATTTCCCTCTTTCCCCTTTTTATTAGAGCTAAAAATGACAGTTGTGCAATTTAACCTCTTTTCCTTTTATTACTAATTTAATATCTTTTTACACTTTCTCAAGTTAAATAATTAAATTCTTCTTTACCTTTTATCCATAGATTTTATTTAAGTTCTTACTCTCTTCATTTTGCCCAAAAATTTATGAAGTCCAAAATTATTGCTTAAGTGGTTTTTTTTTTAAACTTTATCATTTTATTTTTATAGAGATATTTTCCTAAGAGTAGACAAAATTTTACCCCTAGTGAAGTTTTAAACTTAGAACTTATATTCTGGACTGGGCGACATTTAATTAGGGGAGTTGTTTTTAAAATTTCTTAACACGGTAAATGTCTTAGGGCCATCTAGGTTCGTTCCTTTATCATTAGCAACAAGATATGCCCTTTAGGATGCACTATGTGCTCCAAGGGTGCCACTCACCTCTTTTGTTAATTTTGCGCGGCGTGCCCTTCAGGACACACCATGTGCTCCAAGGGTGCCACTTGCCTCTTTTGTTTCTTTTGTGCAACGTGCCCTTCAGGATGCACCACGTGCTCCAAGGGTGACACTCGCCTCTTAACTGATTGGTAGACATCAATAACCACTAGAGTTAACACTCTGCCAGGTGAACTTGTGGGAGACTAAGGGATTCTAAGGAATAAGGCACCCACATTATTGTGCACCCCTTAGATTCATCGCGAGTGAGTGTCGCAGTCGGCCCTCACGATATTGTGGGTCCCATCGAACTAGGTAATCGTTAACCTACAGTTCGAGCCACGACGGGAGTGCTAGTAGGCTGTGGCAGGGCTATTGTCCACACCTCTCCCTCAACCTCTATGATAGTCATGTGTGGCCCCTTTACTCTATATGTGAGTCTAGTCGGCAAGCTATCGTCAGCCTGCATCATCAACAAATCATGTCAGAACATATCCACATCATATCATCAAATCAAAATTTACCAATATCATAGTAAATCAATCAAACCTGAATAGCAGACTCTTTGACTCGATCTGGAGTCCAAGGGGTTCCATCGATGCCTCTGCATCCTCAAGGTCCAAAAACCTGCACACTCAGTAAAACCAAGTCAATAGCACCTGTCTATGTCAATGTAGTAAAACAACATGTCATCTACCCATGATGCATCATAATCAAAGTCAAATTTTTTAATATCATAATAATCCGAATCACTTGCGAGCAAGTGTCCTCGAAGAATAAGTTCTTTTAGTGCGCCAGAGCGGGAAGTTACACAAGAACAACTTCAAATAATGAAAAACATTCTGAGTATTGTGCCCCACTTCCCCTCTTATCCCTTCTCTTTTCATCTCATATTTAGTCATTTTTTTCATTATTTTCATATTTCCTTCACTTATTGATGCCAACCGCACTCCTCGGAGCACGATCACTCTCCTCAGGACCTTCTTTTCTTTTGGCCCGAAGAACTCAATGGTCCTTCTATTTCCCTATCGGGAAATCTGCTCCCATAGGTTCTTCCGGTGCTATCCTCCCTTCTTTTCTTTCGGAGGGTCGACACTCTTGACCTCGCGAGTTCAACAATCAAGCGCTACAACCTTGGATCCCCGAGACCCGATATGTCAGTCAACGCTGACTTCTCTTTCCTTCTACCGGGATCTCGCTCCCTCGCGTCCTCGCTACTCGTGATACCAAACTTTTGGTTCTCCAACCTCCGATGTCCGAGACGCCGAGACTCCAATGCACACATGTGACTTGACCCATCAACACCCATCACTTCCTTCAGGACTTCCGCACTATCGCGACCTCTCTCACTCGTGACTCTGCTCCTCGCGAGGTTGAATAACCTCTACGTCAACTCCCGAGGTCCGAGGTGTTGAAACTCGTGACCTCACTTCCTCGTGACTTTGGATACTTGATACTTTTGGTTGCTCCTACTCCTCCTCGCCACTTCATAGCCTCGCGTCCTCATGACTCAGGGTACCCAATGATTGGGCCACTACCCTACGAACTCCACAGTTTGCAAGATATCCTTGATCTTTGCCACCTGTCCTTATCAAATGGATGGCTCCAATCCNCAGGTGCCCGAGTTCCCGAGATGGGTGATCTCATGACATGCGTTCGCTCCCAACTGAATGGTCCAGATTCTATCGGTTGTTTCCACCTGGTGTGGCTCCTCCTAGACATAAATCTCCTCGTTGGTCTAGATCTCTCTATCTGCCAATCCAATGGCTATTGTGCTCTCACCAGAGCCTCCTTGTATTTTTGTCCTACCTTGGGAAGAATTCCAAGGTTCCAAATGCCTTGAACTTTGTTTTCTTTCTACTCTGTGAGCTCCTCGAGTTTGAGCCTCGTCGATACGCATAAAAGAGTTGTTCCTTATGAGCTGGTTCTCCTCGGATCCTTAAAGGATTCTGATGCCTGCGCTCTTGCAAAGTCTTCTCATGCATCCCACGTGATATCTCTTCTGAGCTTTCACAAACACTTAGACCCCTTGGGATATTTCCCTCTTCTCCCTCAGATGGAGAATGAAATGGATGCCCTCCTGGCTATCCTTCTGCTCAAGCCTCTTCTTGAGTACTTGTCGGCATTCAGCAACCCAGTGAAAGTTCCCTCAGTGGACCTTTCCTCTAACTTCCCAAACTCAAAGAGTTCTTTCTTCTGTTGTGCCTGCTTGCACACTTTCTCAACGCCCTCCTGGCGGGGTATCTTCTCCACAGAACGATCAATAGTTTTGGGTTCCCTCTATGCACCCTTTGCACCTAATCAATGCCCTCCTGGCTAATTTCCCATAGAATCTCCAGTGATTCTGCCTCTTCTGAACTCTCAACAGAGTTCCTCCCTTTGTGTACTCTTGTACACACGCTCAATGCCCGCTTGGCAGAGCCCTCAGAATCCTCAGTGATTCTGGTCTTCCTATCTGAACTCACAATGGAGTTCTTCTCTGTACACTCCTTGCACTTGTTCTCAATGCTCACCTGGCAGAGCTCTTACAGAACTTCTCAGAGCTTCTGTCTCCTTCAACTCTCAACAGAGTTCTTCCTCTATCACCTCGTGCATATGCTCGATACCCACCTGGCAGAGCCCCACAAAACTTACAGCAAAGTTCTGTCTGCAACTGTGTTTCAACTACACAACCCTGCCTCCAAGGTATTCAGCAACCTTGAAGTCTTCCTTATGAGTTGTTGACGTTAGTCTCTATGNCGGCTCCCAGAACCCTCAGCGCCCTGTCATACCCTCCTGGCATGAAGCCTCAAAGACCTCTCAATCCTGAAATCAACCAAACTCCTGTAGAATACATCCTCATAACACATACATTCACTGCATATGATGAACACTCACAGACATGCATATAAGACAAAACACATGCAGGAAAACTGCTTCTGTATTAAAAATGGCAAATTGCCTGTATCTTTACAATGGTGTTCCTGAGCTCTCTCTGGCTTTACAACTCAACACACACTCATCTCTCTCTAGATCTACAACTCAACACACACTCGTCTCTCCCTCTCCAATGAGATCTGAAAATATCTTTTACCTAAGGGGCTCATTGAGCGCTTCCCTCCAGGTTCACCTACTCTAATAAATTACAATCAATGGTTGTCTAGTCCAGAATCAGATCTAGATCTCAACCATTCTTGGAATTAAATCCGATCCTACCTAACTCCTTCTCAAAGGCATGGCTTCTATGGCTCACCACCCTAAGCATTTAATTACATTCATTCCAAATTTGAATGAGGTTGCGCCTCTCTTCAATGTGCGATTTGAATTCATTGGCGTGGCTGGCTAGCTGGCTGACATGGAGTGATGCTCCTGCATCATACTCCACAGCTGCAAAAATCATGAGCTCCTGCTCATGAGCTTCCCCTGCAAGGGGTTGGAAATCCTCCTGAATCCCAAATCAAGCTTTGGAGCTTCTCATCTGGTCCATCCTGTTGTTGCTGCTGCTTCCACTGCGCCGCTGCTACTACTGCCTTCCTTTGGCCCAGTTGCTCCCCATTGGCAGTTTCTCCTGATCTCAACATCATCCTTTTGATGTTTTCTATCTCTTGGTCTAGCTGCTCCAATGGCTAGCCCTGTCGTTGCAGTCTCCCCAGTTGCAAAAAATTTTGGCCATTGGGAAGATCACTATGATCCCCCATACCTCCTTTATCCATTTCCAACTTCACCTGTTGGATGTGCATGCCCTGCACTTTTATCCTTTCCTCTAGGCCTTCAAATTGATCCCATAGATCAGCAAAACATATGTTGTCCATGTCTTCTTCATCTTCTGCTGCAAGCTCCCATGTTGCTGGTCGGTTTCCTTCAGCTTCAATGCTGAATGCTTTGAGCCATTCCTTGAAATGCTCACTTTCCTCTTCCGCTTCTGTGTCTTTTGCTGTCAGCTCCAATGCTACAACGCTCTCATATTGGTGGCTGAATGTGTTGAGACATTCCACCGAATGCTCATTCTCTTCTTTCATTTCTGCTTGGGCAGTCTCAAATGTCTGCTCCAATTCCTCCTTGACAGTCATCATCAACGGTGACTATTCTTTTACCGTTGCATCACCTGTGATACAATTTTCTGCCTCCTCTGGGGAAAATGGAAAGAATATTTAAATTCCCCCAATCATCACATGGCTCAAATCCTCCTCTGTTAGCTGCATCTGCTGATCTAAGTTCAATTTTGAGCTCACTAGTTCTGTCATCTCCTTTGGCTGAATCCAACTCACTTCAGAGTTTATGAGACCCACAGATAGTCTCATCTGCTCATCCCTACCCACCTGGAAATATGGGATGCTTTCGTTGCTTCCCTGGTAGATTATGAGATCAACTGATCCCATCTTCATCAGCAACCTCTGCTAAATTGAACTCCTCTCCAAGTTCATGAGACTTTTAGACAGTTTCAAATGTTCATCTCTGCCCACCTGGCATTTCAATACGCTTCTGCTGCCCACCTGGCGGTCTTCGATACTTCCACTGCCTTCCTGGTAGTCTTCGAGATCCCACAGTGATCTCCTTACATCACTCAGTTAGAAATGCAAAATTCCTTCGCTATTCGTGAGATCTTTAGTCGACCTCATCTTGTTGCCCTCCTGGAAATCTGGAATTTCTTCTCCTCTGCCCATTTGGTAGTCCTTGAGATCACCAGTCGATCTCATTTTTGTTCCCTTGCCCATTTGGCAATTTGGGAACCCTCCACTGCTCTCCTGGCAGTCTATGAGATCCCTCAATGATATCTGATCATTGCTCAACTGGCAAATCGAAATTCCCTGACTGTCCTCGTGACAGTCCGTGAGATCCTCAGGTGATCTCATCTTGTTTCGCTCATGGAAAACTGGAATTTCTACTTCTCTACCCTCTTGGCAGTTCTTGAGATCCTCAGATGACCCCAATTCATCCTCTTCATCATCCCAATCATCGAGACTCTTTCTAGTCTCTGGCCAACAGTGATCAATCATCTCTTCCTCTGTGGCCCTGAGGTTTTCAGCATACCTCAACAATTTTTCAATAGTCTGCGTTGTTTTCTGATCATCAACTCTCTGATTGGCCATTTCACCTTTGGATTTTGCATGGGCCATTCATATACCCATATCGGCTTTTTATTCTGCCACATATTCATTTCGAGCTCCTCCATCTCTCGCTTTATGTCAGCGAGCTCTCTATCCATTTATGCTTCCTCTGCAAGCTTTTCTGCCTTGCTTTTCTTCCTACGGCCTTCAATAGCCATTTTGCTATGTCTATCTGCCCCCTTGACAGATCTCCTGCTGTCACTCTGCATCTTGACTGTGTCCAGCTTCATCTTCTCACAATCCTGCTGATTGTCTCCTTGATTGTTGCCTACCTGCAAACAATCATTACAGAGTCTCCAATGCTTTGTTTTCTTTTGCTCCTCTGTCTATAATATACAAACAGATTCCCGCTCTGATACCACTCTGTGTGTATCAGAGTGCTTTATTCTTCTTTCTCCCTCTGTCTGAAATATACAAACAGATACTAGCTCTGATACCACTCTGACGCCAACAACACTCCTTGGAGCATGATCGCTCTCCTCAAGACCTTCTTTTCTTTTGGCCCGAAGAACTCAATGGTCCTTCTATTTCCCTATCGGGAAATCTGCACCCACAGGTTCTTCCAACGCTATCCTCTCTTCTTTGCTTTTGGAGGGTCGACACTCGTGACCTCGCGAGTTCAACAATCGAGTGCTACAACCTTGGATCCTTGAGACCCGATATGTCAGTCAACGCTAACTTCTCTTTCCTTCTATTAGGATCTCGCTCCCTCGCATCCTCGCTACTCGCGATACCAAACTTTTGGTTCTCCAACCTCCGATGTCCTAGACGTTGAGACTCCAATGTGCACATGTGACTTGACCCATCAACACCCATCACTTCCCTTGGGACTTACGCACTATCGTGACCTCGCTCACTCGTGACTCCGCTCCTTGCGAGGTTGAATAACCTCTACATCAACTCCCGAGGTTCGAGGTGACGAAACTCTTGACCTCGCTTCCTCATGACTTTGGATACCTGATACTTTTGGCTGCTCCTACTCCTCCTCACTGCTTCACAGCCTCATGTCCTCGTGACTCGGGGTACCCAATGCTTAGGCCACTACCCTGCGAACTCTCGAGTTTGCAATATCTCCTTGATCTCTGCCACCTGTCCTTATCAAATGGACGGCTCCAATCCTCTCACCTATTCGCCGCTCGTGAAGTTGAATGACTCCCTCTTTCAACCTTCGGTGCCCAAGTTCCCGAGATGGGTGATCTCGTGACACGCGTCCGCTCCCAACCGAATGGTCTAGATTCTATCGGTTGTTTCCACCCGCTGCGGCTCCTCCTGGATGTAAATCTCCTCATCAGTCCAGATCTCTCTATCTGCCAATCCAACGGTTGTTGTGCTATCACCAGAGCCTCCTTGTATTTTTGTCCTGCCTTGGGAGGAATTCCAAGGTTCCAAAGGCCTCGACCTTTGCTGTCTTTCTACTCTGCGAGCTCCTCAATTTTGAGCCTTGTCAATACGCATAAAAGCGTTGTTCCTTCTGAGCTAGTTCTCCTCATATCCTTAAAGGATTCTGATGCCTGCGCTCCTGCAGAGTCTTCTCATGCATCCCACGTGCTATCTCTTCTGAGCTTTCAAAAACACTCATACCCCTTGGGATTTTTCCCTCTTTTATCTCAGATGGAGAATGAAATGGATGCCCTCCTCGCTATCCTTCTGCTCAAGCCTCTTCTTGAGTACTTCTGGGCATTCGACAACCTAGTGAAAGTTCCCTCAGTGGACCTTTCCTCTAACTTCCCGAACTCAAAGAGTTCTTTCTTCTGTTGTTCCTGCTTGCACACTTTCTCAATGCCCTCCTGGAGGGGTATCTTCTCCATAGAATGATCAATAGTTCTAGGTTCCCTCTGTGCACCCTTTACACCTACTCAATTCCCTCCTGGTTGAGTTCCCACAAAGTCTCCAGTGATTTTGCCTCTTCTGAACTCTCAGTAGAGTTCCTCCCTTTGTGTACTCCTGTACACATGCTCAATGCCCGCTTGGCAGAGCCCTTAGAGTCCTCAACAATTATGGTCTTCCTATCTGAACTCAAAATGGAGTTCTTCTCTGTACACTCCTTGCATTTGTGCTCAATGCTCACCTGGCAGATCTATTACAGAAATCCTCAAAGCTTCTGTCTCCTTCAACTCTCAACAAATTTCTTCCTCCAGCACCTCATGCATACGCTCGATACCCACTTGGCAGAGCCCCACAGAACTTATAGAAAAGTTCTATTTGCAATTGTGTTTTAGTTACACAACCCTCCCTCCAAGGTATTCAACAACCTTGAAGTCTTCCTCCTGAGTTGTTGATGTTAGTCTCTGTGCCTCAGCACATCTTTTTCTGACTCCTCAGAGTTCAGAAGTGCGTCCTCAGTGCACTGGCTCTCAGAACCCTCAACGTCCTGTCATACCCTCCTAGCATGAAGCCTCAAAGACCTATCAAGCCTGAAATCAACCAAAATCCTATAGAATACATCCTCATAACACATACATTCACTGCATATGATGAACACTCACAGACATGCATATAAGACAAAGCACATGCAGGAAAACTGCTTCTGTATTAAAAATGGAAAATTACCTGTATCTTTACAATGGTGTTCTTGAGCTCTCTCTGGCTCTACAACTCAACACACACTCGTCTCTCTCTGGCTCTACAACTCAACACACACTCGTCTCTCTCTGGCTCTAGAACTCAACACACACTCGTCTCTCCCTCTCCAATGAGATCTGAAAATCTCTTTTACCTAAGGGGCTCATTGAGCGCTTCCCTCCAGGTTCACCTACTCTAATAAATTACAATCAATGGTTGTCTAGTCCAGAATCAGATCTAGATCTCAACCATTCTTGGCATTAAAGTCGATCCTACCTAACGCCTGCTCAAAGGCACGACTTCTATGGCTCACTAGCCTAAGCATTTAATTACATTCATTCCAAATTTGAATGAGGTTGCGCCTCTCTTCAATGTGCGATTTGAATTCGTTGGCATGGCTGGCTGGCTGGCTAACATGGAGCGATGCTCCTGCATCACTTATCTTCTCACACATAGCCATTTTTATCTCTTTCATTCCTTACTCTCCTCTTCATGCTAAACCATTTTTTACCTCTTCCACTCTACTCTCCATACTGCATATTCCACACTTCGCCATTTTTCTCTCTTTCATTGCTTACTCTTCTTTCCTTACTTAATCATTTCTACTTTCATATTTCCATTTTCCTTTATTTTTATTTTCCATTTCCATTATTTCATTTTCTATTCACTTTCCATTTTATTTTCTTTCTCATTTCCCATTTTCTATTTTCCATTCTTATTTTTTTCCTTTTCTTTATTTTCCATATTTTACTTAGCTATTTTATTATTTCTTTTCCATATCTCAGATAACTCCTCACCAACAGTTAGTCAAATTTCTTAGATTTATTGCTCCCCAACACTAAGTCAAATTTATTATGATTTATCATGGGTACGCGGATCAATGATTTTTATAGTTGTTCAATATACTATACCCCTCCTCCGAATCTCGATGACTTCTCAACAATTATAATTTTTTTTACAATTCTTCTTACTAAGTCTTACTGTGGGTCCACATTGATTTTTAAGACTCTTACTAGAACTCCACCATACCGAACGACGCTCCACACTCTCCAACAACTCATCCTGCCATCCTGATTGTTCATAACCTCATGGTATCCCTATACTTAGGATTAACACTTATAAATTTTTGTGACTCCTTTTAGCATGTATTACCTCCACATTCATAGGTTGATTGGGCGATGAATGGGCAATGACTGGGTGATCAAAATATTACATGGATATGAATTTTTCTAAGGCTCAAAAGATAATATAAGGCCTTCGTAAGATATTTTACTTCACATGAACGATATAAATGTCCTTTGCATTATAAATACCAAATATTCATCCACAACAATGCATGTGGGACTAAAAAGTGTGAAAAAAATCAAAGGTTTAGATTTCATTAATTGGATCGATGGTTGTTGAGAAATGATCTTGCATAGCTTATAAATCATGATCTAGATGTTCATTTGGAGAAATTCATAGCTCGTTAGAAAGATAATTTGACAGGGAAGATAACGGGATAGGTTTCAATGGTTGAATTTTTGGATACAAGTATTATACATTTTCATAACATGATATCTTATATATTGATTAACTTATTTCTTCACAAAAATTTTAGTATCAACATTTTCTAATATTTCATCATGAATGTTGATATATTCTTCTGTATATTTCAATTTAAAGTTGATATTAAAAAAAAAAAAACATAAATTCACTAAACTATATACAAGTGTTCATCTTATATTATCTAGAGATTTATGTACATACTAATAGGTGATTCGAATTCTGCTTCAATTTTGGTTTCAACGACTTCATTGACATTACGAGGAAAATCTATTTGTGTTTTTATAAAAACATGAAATCCAAATTGGAATCAGTTATATTTAAACAATAATTTAAACAAATGATTCTATACTTTTAATGTAGACAATATGTGTACATGCATATACCTGGTTGGACTTCTTCTTATTTAAAATGTATATTTACATCATGTCAACATTTCTTTCTTCAATATTTTCACATTCTTGTTTGTTTCTCCAATAATTCTCTTTCCTTTGTTATTTATGTTGAGTTTCGTCTCGAGTGCGGTCAAATTTTCTCTTGCGCAAACTTTTTTTCCCCATGAGTGTAGTTATCTGTAAAAGTTTTTAAAAATCAACATTTTAAAATAGTCTCAAAAAAACTTCATTCTCACAAAAATTATTAAAATATAATGTCAATAATTTATGTTAAAAACGCCTTCATCTTGAAAAAA
>SNQJ01S0061610.1:78057-100020 GCA_010110895.2 Picea sitchensis | reverse complement strand
TGGTTGGTTTCACTGATTCAGATTGGGTCAATGACCCCGATGATCAGAAATCTACTGCAGGTTATGTTTTCAGCCTTGGTTTAGGACCTGTCACTTGGGCCTGTAAGAAACAATAGGCTATTGCACTTTCTTCAGCAGAATCAGAGTACTGAGCAACGATAAATGCAAGTCAGGAAGCCTTATGGCTTCGACAGATACTTTCAAAGTTTGTATTCCAGCAACAACATCCGACTAGCCTTTGGTGCGACAATCAGAGTGCCATCAAGCTTTCCAAAGATCCAGTTCAACATCAGCATAGAAAACACATTGAGCTACACATGCACTTCATCATAAATCTCATTCATGATCAAGTTATTGAAGTTCTCTTTTGTCCTACAGAAGATCAAGTTGTAGACATTTTCACAAAGTCTCTTACAGAAGAGAAGTTTTCCAAACTTTGATCTATGTTAGGAGTTCAGGAAGTCGTCATTAAGTGGGGATAGGCTCTAATTACTCCTTCCTTCTCCTATTGTGTCACCATTCTAAATCCTTCAATCATATTCCAAGTTGTTCTTAAGGGGGGATGTTAGGATATTTAGACACTTAAGAGTTAGTTAATATCTACTTGGTCTAATGTGTCATTAGGTAAAAGTGTGTTTCTTAGTGTGTTTCTTTAATATGAATTAGTATGCATTTGTAGTTAGGAAATCCGGCGGTCACGATATGTTCCCGACATAGAGTGATCTGACGGTTCATACTCTCCTCGATCTTAACAACCATTCATTCGTGGCTTAACACCCAATTGGTCCATGATCTCTATTTAAAGAGCATGGAGGGTCATTTGTCGATATCGACTGTGAGAAATGCTCTTGTAAAATCTCTTTGTAATCTTTTTCTTTTGCATTAATAAACTGCTCCAAGTGGCGGCGCTGGCTGGGGTCATGGATGTTTCCCCATAGGGGTTTCACCACATGAAAACGTCAGTGTGTTGATCTTTGATCTAGTTATGTGAGTGGTTACTGAAGGTGTTTGTCCTCTGTTGGAATACATGTGTTGTCGAACATTTACTCTGTGATTTTAATATCTATTGATTGCGAATTTACCCATATCTAATGGACAACAATTTAATTGCATTGTTGTTGTGCATGCCAACGAATTCATATAGCGATTTTATGAAAGAAATTTTCATTTTATTAGATAGTGATATTGTTGATTCCTTGATTACAACATAGCTATATATTTAGACAACGATTTAGTTATTTCCTTGATGAAAAGGCAACGATATATATATTTATAATGGTTAAATCCATTAATGGACAACGATTCTATTTGTATGACAATGCTTTACTTCTATGTGACAATGTTTTACTTCTATAGGTGACAATGTTTTACTTCTATAGGTGATAGTGTTTTAAATATGACAACGTTTTATTTCGATATGTGCTAGCATTTTACTTCTATATGTGACATCGTTTTAAATGTGACAGTGTTTTACTTCTATATGTGACAACGATTCATATGTGATAGCTTTTATATGTGACTGTGTTTTACTCCTAATGTTTAGACTGCGTTCTCATCCAATATATCATATAGACAACATAGACATCGATATAATAATAATGTTACTAGACAACATAGACAACAATAAATAATAATGTTTACTATACAACGATATAATAATCATGTTTACTGGACAACATAGACATTGATATAATAATGTTACTAGACAGGATATACAAGCATATAATAACGTTAATGACAATGATATCAAAATTTTTAGATAGCGTATCCACGCTAGATAGCATATTCAGTTTTAAAGGACATGTTTTATATTGTTTGCAAAGACTTGTTCCATATTTTCTTATGTTTAAAGGATAGAGAAATCACCCTTAGGAAATACTTGTATCTGTTTCAGTTTTTAAAGACAACGACTTATATTTTTCAAGGACATGTTTCATATTTGTTTCAGTTTAAAAAAATAATGAATTCCTCCTTAGGAAATTACTTATCTGATGTTGGAATTGGAAAATAGTTACAATGAGCTAATTGTTTGATAATAATTATTTTAATGTGTACATATTGATGTATGTTTGCAATAGAAATTGTTGCACAAGAAATTTAATGTGCTGTATGAATTTAATAGTTGTCAGATTCCCTTGCGTCTTGTTGTCTTGTAGATTGGGTGCTTGGGTTAGTCATCATGTGTTTTGACAGTTAATTTGGTCTCCTAGCACGTTGAGTTTTTCTTAGGTTATTGGTCTAGATGTGTTATGTTGCGCCTTGGACACTATCACGCCTAATTCCTAGTGACGACATGATTCTGATGAGGGAATCCTTACCGTCTAATGGATAGATGTGAATGATAACCTAGCTTGAGTCCTGTGCTTCCCGATGTGGGCGTATCGTTCGTTTTAATTGATGTTGGTACTTGGTTTTGTAACACCTTAATGCATTGGGTTTGAACACTGTAAAGGTTTCTAGGTACTGGTTGGCGAAGCTGTTTTGTCGGGCTTGTTGATGTTGTCCTTCAACTGGTAGGCATTGTCTTACTTGTGTCGAGCGAGTAGTCGTTTTTATCTATCTATTAATTATCGCATGTTTCATCCAGTTGCCTGATGTGCTAGTGTCTGAGTCATTGTTTGTCGTCAAGTTGCATTATCATTGTGTTTGCCTGAGGCATTGTGTTTGTCGTCAAGTTGCATTGTTTAACTGTTGTCATTATTTCTGTCTTGCTTTAAAAAAGAAAAAACTTTTTTTTGCATCGCATGTAGTCATAATGATGGGGTTGTTACATATGGTATCAGAGCGGGTTCGACCCCCGCGACTTGGGATGACTATGACTTTTGTTGATTTGATTTTTGATTATAATGTTGCTAATTAAGCTGATCTATACTCATGTAGGTAATAATGGTTAGAGGACGCCACAAAAGTAGATGATAGGGTGCTAGGGGAGGAAGCTCTACGCCCCTAGTAGCATCCACGCTTGAGGGGTCTAACCCCCAAGGAGACGAACAAGTTGTAGGGTAGGAACATATAGAAATGGGTGATTTGGTTGGGATGATGAGGTCCTTTCAACAGATGTCTAAGGCACTAATCAGTCGTTTGGATAGAGATGAGGCCAGGGCACCGACACCCCCTGAGGATCCACCGCGCGCTCTGCCGATACTGGTAGCATTCACTGCAAACTCAAGAAGGTCAAATTTCTTGAGTTCTTTGGTGCCCCGAACGACACATTCACCGAGGCATGGTTGGAGAATATGACAATGTGCTTTGCGCTTCTTGGATATACCTCCAACATGAAGGTCCACATGGCGGTCTTTCAACTGAAGGGGAGCGCTCTTCTATTGTGGAAGACACTCCTGCCACAATTAAACATGGTTGTCGAAGACGTGTCATGGGAACTGTTCGAGGAACGGTTCCGAGAGAGGTATATATTGGAGGAATTCATTGAGCGTCAACTCAATGAGTTGAATTCCTTACGACAGGGCGACCTTACAGTGCTGCAGCACGAGGCTCATTTTATGGAGTTGCTTTAGTATGCTCCACACCTGAATACCGAGCAAATTAAGGTCAACAGGTTCTTGTTTGGCATTAATGTCAACATTCGTGCAAAGGTTAGGATTTTGATGCCTCAAACCTTGCATGATGTTGTCCAGAAGTCCCTCATAGCAAAGGAGGAGCTTATTAGCAGGGTTCAGAGTAGGAATCTAGCGAGACCAGCAGGGAAGGTGTCATCTGGTGTGCAGTAGAATCAGACACCAGCTAGGCATTCACCAGGATATCGTGGCTTCCAGAGAGGATTCACTTTCACTACACCTCGACGACCAATGCCTCAACAGTGGACTCCTTACCAAGGACCACAACACCAACACCAACGTCGACTACAACAACAATAGTTTAGGCCTGTTCAGCAGAACATACCAGGGTTCTAGGCCGGTGGGCCGTCAGCTTCTACTTCGGGTACTAGGAGTACTGGACCGAAGAAAGAGTGTTGTACATGTGGGGAGGCACATTACCAACATGAATCCCTAGTGGAGAGGACTAGAGCATCTGGATTAGTTGGACCCACTATCGTGGGAGATATGAGCAAGGCCCATTAGATTCATGCAGTGGTGAATAATCTCCATGCAGAGCACCAGTCTACTATTCTCGAGACGTCAGGTACCGTTGATGACCAAATCCTTAGTATTTGGATAGATCCCAGTGCTATAGAGAGTTTCATTTCTGGTGCAATGCTAAAAAGAATTAAGGTAAAGTAAGTAGAAGAAGAGGAGTTTAAATTTGTAGAAATGGCTTCGGGAGCCAAACATAAGGTTGGAGGGAAGGTTACAAGATGTAGCCTTAACCTGGGAGAGTTTGTCACCAGGGCCAACCTGTACTTCACAATCTTAATATCTTATGATGTTGTGATTTGTATGGACTGGTTGGAATCGCATGAGGCGATACTTAACTGTAAAACAAAACAGTTAAGCTTGGTCAATGATGAGGGATAGAAATGCGTGATTGTAGGTTGGAACCCGGGAGTTTCCCTCAGGCTCATCTCTTCCTTGCAACTACGGAAGAGTATGCGCAAGGGATGTAAGCTTTATACGATACTTGCGTTAAACGAGAAGGGAGTAGTGAAAGGTCTAGAACAACTTCCTGTGGTGAGAAAGTTTGCGGACGTCTTCCCTGAGGAGTTACCTAGGATGCTGCCAGAGAGGGAATTGGAATTTACCATCGACCTAAAATTGGGAACTGAATTGATAGTAAGAACGCCTTATCGGATGTCAACCCCAGAGTTAGAGGAGTTGAGAATGCAACTGAAGGAGTTGTTGGACCTGGGACTTATACATCCCAGTGTGTCACCGTGGGGTGCACTTGTTATTTTCATACGAAAGAAGAATGGGTTGTGGAAACTCTGCATTGAATATCATCAATTGAACAAGGCAACGATCAAGAATCAGTACCCATTGCCAAGGATTGATGATTTGTTCGATCTGATGAAAGGTGCGACAGTTTTTTCAAATATTTCCTTGCAATATAGGTATCACCAGTTATGGATAAAGGAGGATGACATCCCTAAGACCGCTTTTAAGATGAGTTTTGTACATTATGAGTTTACTGTTTTACCGTTTGGACTGACGAACGCCCCAGGGGTATTTATGATTTTGATGAACAGGGTGTTCCGTGAGTACTTGGAAAAGTTCGTCCAAGTATTCATTGATGATATTTTGACTTACTCTCGGATGATGGAGGAGCATGACGAGCACTTGTGCTTGGTACTACAGTGTCTGCGAGAGAAAAAATTGTATGGGAAATTGTCTAAATGCTCGTTTTATCAATCGAAGATTCACTACTTAGGGCATGTCATCTCTAGAGAAGGTATCATCGTGGATCCAACAAAGTTCGAGGCTATTATGGAATGACATGCACCGCTGAATGTCCCCGAAGTGCGTACCTTCATGGGTTTAGTGGGATATTATCGATGGTTCATTGAGGGGTTTTCAAAGATAACAAATCCGATCACAGAATTGCAGAAGAAGAACAACAAGTTTTTTTGGACCGAGAAATGTGCAGAAGCATTTCAAAGGCTCAAGGAGTTGTTGAAAACATCACCGATACTAAAGGTCCCAGACATGGACACAAAATTCTTGGTATGAATTGACACATCCAATAAAGGCCTAGGCAGATTCTTGATGCAATATGGTCGAGTGATCGATTACATATCGAGAAAATTGAGAAGGCATGAGGAGAACTATGCAACGCATGATTTGGAGTTGTTAGGCATTATATATGCCTTGAGATTTTGGAGACACTACCTTATTGGATGGAAATTGGAACTAAAAACATACCACTTTGGACTACAACACATCTTTATGCCAAGCAACTTGAATGCACGACAACGACGTTGGTCGGAATTGCTTAGCGAGTACGATTTCGAGATTACTTACATAAAAGGTACAATGAACACAGTGGCAGATGTGTTGAGTAGGAGACCACACATCTTTTCGATGATGCCTCTTTAGACGAATCTATGTGAAAATATTCTAACTTTACATCGCTATGATGAATGGTACAAGGAGACCAAGGAGACAATGATGGTACCAATATTTGAAGGATTTACATTTGACGATGATAGATTATTGAGATTTAAAAATTGAATTTACGTACCACACAATGATGAGTTGAGGATTTTTATCCTAAATGAGGCTCACAGAGCCGTGTACATGGCTCACCTAGGAGTCATGAAGATGAGGGCAAACCTTAAACCCTTATTCTTTTGGAAAGGAATGAAGGTAGGCATAGTCAACTACGTGGAAAGATGTCTAGAATGTCAGTAGGTGAAGGCTGAACATAGACATCCGGCAGGAATACTACAACCACACACGATTCCATAATCGAAATGGGAGGTCATTTCGATGGATTTCATTGTTGGATTTCCACTGACGGTAAGGAGACACAACTTGATTTTTGTGGTAGTCGAAAATCTGACGAAGAGTGCTCATTTTATTCCTATGCTATGACGTATCAGGCACCTGACATAGCTAGAGTTTTCATCAACCAAATTGTGAGGCTGCATGGCATACCTAAGAGGATTATATATGATCAAGGATCGGTGTTTACTGGACGATTTTGGACTAGTTTCCAAGAGGCCTTGGGAACCCAACTTAACTTTAGTACCGCATATCACCCAGAGATAGATGGGCAGACTGAATGAAAAAACCAAATCTTGGAGGACATGTTGCATATGTACGTGATGGACTAACAGAAGCATTGGAAATAATTCTTTCCATTGGTAGAATTCACATATAACAACAGTTATCAAAGCACCATTAAGATGGCACCTTTCGACTTTCTTTACGGGAAACCGTGTCAGATGCCTTTGATTTGGGATTGGCTTGAGGATAGGGTCTTGGTGGGACCAAAAGCGATCCAAGAAATGGAAGATCAAATGAAAACAATAAGACAAAAGATCAAGGAAGCACATGATCGACATAAGAGTTATGTCGATGCACATTGTGTCGATCGTAGTTACGAAGTTGGTGATTGAGTCTTCTTGCAAGTGAAACCGCATAAGAGTTCGATCAAGTTTGGAAAGTGCACTACACTCTCTCCTAGGTTCATGGGACCTTTCGATATTGTGGAAAGGAAGGGGCCCGTGGCTTATCTACTAGCCTTTCTTGATTCTTTGAGGCATATGCACGATGTTTTTCATGTATCTATTTTGAGACATTGTATTAGTGATCCTACACATATTATTGGCATGAGTTCCTTGAAGGTATCTGATGAGGGTGCGCTCATGGTGGAGCCAATCCGCATCCTGGACCAATGCATTTGACAGCTACGACGTCGAACAATAGATTAGGTCAAGGTCTAATGGGACAATTATAGTTTGCACTCGGCGACCTAGGAGGACGAATATGATATGCACCAACAAATTTCCATTTTTGTTTGATATATAGACTTGTGATACTGTGATACACTTCATTTCAGCACCTAAATACTATCAAACTTTGAGATGAAGTTTAAACCAAGAGGGGGTGTATGTAACATCTCGCTCTTATTATACTATTGGCCGTTTGATTATAATTATGAGATATTATGGATATGATGATATGCTATTTTTTTGTATTTACATAGACATGTGCTATTGACTAGGTTCTCCTAAGTGCACATGACTTTGGACATTGAGGATGTAGAGGCATCGATGAAACCCCTTGGACTCCGGATCGCGTAAGGGAGTGGACTATTGGGGTTTGATTGTTGTTGATATGACATATGTACATATTCTTATACATTATGATGATTGATTATTATTTCTAACATGATTTGTTGATGGATGCAAGATGATGATAACTTGCCGACGAGACTCACATGTGGAGTAGAGGGGTCAAGCACAAAAACCAGAGACTTGAGGGAGAGGTGCCGCAACAGACCCGCCACAGCCTACTAGCACTCTCGTCGTGACTCAAAATGTAGGTTAACGATTACCTAGTTTGAGAAGACCCACAATGTCGTGAGGGTAGATTGTGACAGTCTCTCATGATGATTCTAAGGGGTGTGCAATAAGGCAGGGACCTTGTTCATTAGAGGCCCTTAGTCTTCCACAATATCACCTGGTGGAGTATTGAATCTAGGGGTTTGATGTCTACCAAGTAATTGAAGAGGCGAGTGGCACCCTTGGAGGACATAGAGCATCCCGAAGGGCACATTGGGCAAGGAAAACGGAAAGAGGCGAGTGGCACCCTTGGAGCACCTAATGTGTCCTAAAGGGAACATCGTGATTTTAACTGGTAAGTGAATAAACCTAGATGGCCTTAAAATGAATGATGTGATAAGTAATATTCAAAAACAATTTTCCCTAATGTCGCCCAACCTAGTGAAATTAAAATAGGAAACATCGGATTTGAACCGGTAAGGAATAAACCAGATACCTTAAAATGAATGATGTAGATAGTAATATTCAAAAACACTTTTCTCTAATGTCTTCCAACCTAGTGAAATTAAAAACTAGGTCTAAGTAGAACATGTGGTCAATAATAATAATAATAATAATAATAATAATAATAATAACAAATAAGAAATTTAAATTTATTTATTAAAGTCAAAATTATAATGGAGGATTAAAATTTTAAAAAGGGAAATGGTTGTTTTTATCCTTTTTTTGCTAATTTAATTTTAGTTAAAAAGAAAAGAGGGTAAATGGTTCTTTTAGCTACACTTGCTAAATTAATTTTTAATTAAAGAAGAAAAAGGGTAAATGATTGTTTTATGTACACTTGCTAAATTAATTTTGAGTTAAAAAGGAAAAAGAGTGAAACTTAAAAGAAATAGGAAACTTAAAGAAAAAAGGGAAACCTAAAGAAAAGGGGAAAGGTAAAGAAAAAGATGAATGTCTAACTTAGTAAGGAATCTTGCCTTGGGAACTTGCTATTTATGAACACAACTAGGAATTAAGTAAGGTGTAAGTTATTTAAGAATTGTAAGGGAATATTAGAACACCAAGGAGCGTTTTTAGGAATGATTTTAGGTGGGTGAGGGAAATAGGAATAATTAATTATTAATAAAATTAATTTTCTAGTGCAACTAGGGGATCAGGCAACATATGTACGGGGAGGTTTTTCGTAATTAATTAAATGAAAAAGCAAATTAATGAGAATTTGGGAAACTAATTACTTAAAAAATCTATAAAAAGGATGGAGGAGGAGGATTATGTATGCGATCGTTTTGTGTAACGTTACGCTGCTAATTTTTTTTCTTGACTGAACTTTTGTTGTGGGAGTTGGGATGCCCAGCTTGGGTAATGAGTGGTAGCTCGACCTTGCGAGGCGAGCTGGGTGCTAGTAGTTATCTAGTATTGTGTGTGTGTGGCCCCTTTACGGCTCGGGGGGCTCAAGGGGAAGAAAAGTACCCCTAGCGTTGGCTGGGAGGTACCAGTGAGGTCACATTGGTTGGAAAGCGGGATTTGGGCAGAGCACGTGTGGGAAAACGACTCAGAGATTTTGCATTTGGCTATGGTACGCATGTGTATATTTTTAATCATAGTTTAATATTGTTCCTGCGCTTTCAATACTGTACTTCTATTGTGTTAATATTATGTTTTATTCAGCATTTTATGATCAAGAACTTAAAGTGATCCCTGCCTTATGCTCGTTGTATTTTGAATTGAAATCCCCTAGTGAACCCAAACTCTCATTGCAATGACTTCTCTGCATTTTGTTTTTATTGATTATTACGAAGAAAAAATTGTGTTTTTATCTTTTGCCCCTTATCCCTTTAGTTATTAGTCTGTGCCTGAGTAGTCAGCCAGGAGCCGAATCGATGGTCGTCACTCCGGTGTTTAAAGACCTATAGATTCAAATTCCCTTCTTTCCTGTGCATGGATAATAAGTGAAGGACAAATTTTGCCCAGCTACCTAGACCTTAATTATCTATGTGTTTTTCTCTTACGATTAATCTCAAATCCTTGTGTTTCTGTTAATGAGAGTCCTTGCATTTTTGGATTAATTCATTGCGGAATGATTAATCTTTGTATTTCAGTGAATGAGTATCTTTGTGTTTGATCGATTCATCTCTGATTGATTAATATATGATCTCTACATTTTCTTTGTGCAAATCTTTGCGTCCTTCCCCAATATGTTACTCTGCGATTCTCTTTTATATACAACATTCACCCTACACATTTTGTGGCACATGACACAAAATTTCACAATAGATTTTCGTGGCATTTGCAAAACATTCACACTACGAAATATGTGGCTCATTACACAACATTAAAAATGATTTTTCTAGACATATTACAAAGCATTCAACCACGATTTTTCGTGGCACACTATACAACTTCCACCCTACATATTTCGTGACACCTTGCACAGATTTTGCACCAAGATTCTAGCGATTTTGCTTCTGTGATTTCATATATAGTTTTGATAGCGTTATCATGCATTTGTCTTTGCGATTCCATGTATATAAATGAAAACAACATCAGTATTTATTTTCTCTACAATTTCATCTATATTTATGCCAGTAATACCATTTATTTACTCTATGATTTTAATGTCTATTGACTATGAATTTACCCATATCTAATGGACAACGATTTAATTGCATTGTTGTTGTGAATTCATATAGCGATTTTCATTTTATTAGATAGCGATAATGTTTATTCCTTGATTACAAGACAACTATATATTTAGACAACGATTTGGTTAATTCCTTGATGAAAAGGAAGTGAGATATATATATTTATAATGGTTAAATCCATTAACGGACAATGATTCTATTTGTATGACTTCGTTTTAAATATGATAGCATTTTACTTCTATGTGACAATGTTTTACTTCTACAGGTGACATCATTTTACTTCTATAGGTGATAATGTTTTAAATATGACAACATTTTACTTCGATATGTGTCAGTGTTTTACTTCTGTATGTGATAACATTTTAAATGTGATAGCGCTTTACATCTATATGTGAATTTTTTTTACTCCTAATGTTTAGAGTGCGTTCTCATCCAATATATCATATAGACAACATAGACATCGATATAACAATAATGTTACTAGAGAGCATAAACAACGATAAATAATAATGTTTACTAGACAACGATATAATAATCATGTTTACTGGACAACATAGACAATGATATAATAATGTTACTAGACAGGATAGATATCCATATAATAATGATATGACAACGATATCAAAATTGTTAGACATTGTATCCACGCTAGGTAGCATATTCAGTTTTAAAGGACATGTTTTATATTGTTTGAAAAGACTCGTTCCATATTTGCTTATGTTTAAAGGATAGTGAAATCACCCTTAGGAAATACTTATATCTGTTTTGGTTTTTAAAGACAACGACTTATATTTTTCAAGGACATGTTTCATATTTGTTTCAGTTTAAAAAAATAACGAATTCCTCCTTACGAAATTACTTATCTAATGTTGGAATTGGAAAATAGTTACAATGAGCCAATTGTTTGATAATAATTATTTTAATGTGTACAGATTGATGTATGTTTGCAATAGAAATTGTTGCACAAGGAATTTAATGTGTTGCATGAATGCTATAGTCATCAGATTCCCTTGCGTCTTATTGACTTGTCGATTGGGTGCTTGGTTTAGTCGTCATGTGTTTTGACAGTTAATTCGGTCTCCTAGCGCATTGAAGTTTTCTTGGGTTATTGGTATACATCTGCTATGTTGCATCTTTCACACTATCATGCCTAATCCCTGGTGATGACATGATTTCGATGAGGGAATCCTGCCCGTCCGATGGATAGATATGAATGATAACCTGGCTGGAGTCCTGTGCTTCCCGATGTGGGCGTATCGTTCGTTGTAATTGATGTTGGTAGTTGGTTTTGTAACGCCTTAATGCATTGGGTTTGCACACCGTAAAGGTTTCTATGTACTGTTCATCGAAGCTGTTGTGTCGGGTTTGTTGATGTTGTCCTTCAGTTGGCAGGCATTGTCTTGCTTTTGTCGGGTGGGTAGTCGTTTTTATCTGTCTATTAATTATCGCATGTTTTGTCCAGTTGCCTAATGTGCTAGTGTTTGAGTTGTTGTTTACGGTTGCCTGATCTACGTGCATTGTGTTTGTCATCAAGTTGCATTGTTTAAATGTTGTCGTTATTGATGTCCTGCTTAAAAAAAAAATTGCTTTTGTTTTGCGTCGCATGTAGTCGTAACAATGGGGTCATTACAACCATATTCCTTTTTACATTAAAAATGAAAGAGAAAAATCATGATTTTTTTTACTTATTTTCAATAATGCAATCTATAAATGGTTTAATCATTAATATTTAAATATAAAATTAAATATTAACATAAATTTATCATAAATATATAATATACATTTTAGTGATTACATACTTTTATTATTTTTGAAATTTTATATACAATATCTTAATATCTTAATGATATCTATAGAAACTTTGTTGACTTTTAAAAGAAATAAAATTAATAAAAAATTAATTAGAATTTCATATTGATGATAAAACTTTAATTTTATATAATTTAATCATGTAATATTAAAAATAAAATAAAAATTAAAAAAATTATTTTAAAATACATTTTATTTTTATCATGTAGAATGAATTTATGTAAAAAATCAAAATCAATAAAGTTGATTTCAAATATTTTAAAAGATAAAATTGATAAATTATATAGAAATCTTACGGTTCAATATTGAAGAGCTTACAAATATTGTCCCTTTTATTGATACCATTTTTTATAAAAATAAATTTAATATCTATTAAAAAAAACACACATATATGTGAAATTCTAAAACAATTTTTATCAAATACATAGATCAAATATGTATGTAACATAATTTTAATTTAATATTTTTTTTCTATTCTTTTTAATATTTAATAGATTTGGAACTAAAATAATGAGCTCATTACAAATCTCCCATAGGAATGAGCTCATTTGTCATAATTTACCATGATTTGAATCTCGATTAATATTACCAAAATTACTTTTTCTGATTATTAGATTAGCTCAAAATAGTAACAATTTTACAATATAACTTTATTTAAAATTTTCAATTAATAAAAATATTAACCATCAAAATTTAAGATTAAATCATATAAATGTTAAATTATATCTTATAAATTTTTATATATAACTCATAAATGTTATTTATAAAAAAATCATAAATTTAATAATATGAAATATCTAATTGATATTAAAAAAACATATAATAATTAGTATTGCAAAATAAAATATAAATTTACATTTATTCAATTTAATTCAAAAATGAATATTTTTATTTAAATATTAACATTAATGAGTTTGTGAGTAATTTTTGAAAAAAATGAGGTTCTTTCATGCCAACAATATTAATATTAATGTTAATATTAACATTAACATTAATATTATAATTAAAATTAATGTTTATATGAATGTTAAGATTATTTTATATAATAAGTATACTTTGTATTATACCTTTGAGACTCACATCTTCAAAATGCATATGGGGTTTGGAAAAGGAACCCATAACTATGGAGAACTAATGTTTCTTAAGATACTTCTCCTATTTGTTGTTGAAAGGGGACTAAAGTTATTACTTATAACTTATTTTTCTTCTTGAGGAAGACTTTAGGATCCATGACTCTTTTTTATATGATTTTTATTCGGCATGTCTACAAAGAGCGTAATTTGGAGGTAGATTTGTTGTCTAAAGAGGGTTTTTAGCTAGATTTGGGGAAATTGAAGGTATTAGAAGACAAGAATGGCGAGATTTCTAAGTTCTACCATGGAACCTTTATTGAAGAAATACAACTCTAAACTATCTTCATATACAACTATTTACTACATCGATTTTTGTGACTCTACCCTATTTACTAAAAAGACTCACTACTATAGAATTTTTTATGCATATATCCAAAATTGTACATGGAACTCTATGTATATTTTTTTGGAACATTAGTATATGACAGTAGGGATGGAGTATTTTTTATATAGTTATGTGGTTATATTTTTTGAAATCAGATTCCTCAGCAAAAAAATGGATCCACCATGTTTTATATAGAATGTAATTTTTCTCTATTCATATGAATAAAATTTGCGTTTTTAGCTGAGGAAAAAAAACAAGTATACTTTGTATACTTGTTTCACAATTGTTCCTTCATGAATTGATAACTTTATATCATGGTGCAATATATAAACTATATGATCCATATGTGGCATTAAGAATGCAACACAACTAGAACTAATATATAAAAATAAAACACAAAATGTAAAGGGATGGAACCCTAATAAAAGGATCTTACCCACACCACAATGTGTGTGTGTGACAATCTTAACATAATATATTTTGTATATATGGATGCATAAAGGTCATAGTTTCTATCATGGAGCAATATATACACTATATGATCCTTGTGTGGTCTACTTAAATGTTCTTAAAACAAATGTAAATCATCATATACAAAGTATATATTAAGTATATTGACCCCCAATAAATGGATCTTAATTTTGAAACATTAACCCAATAAAATTACACTATGACTAAATCCAATATGTGCAAACCTAGAAATTCCTTATCACAAAATTTTTAAACCTATAAATTTTGTGTCACATTGTGATGAAAATTTTTCAACGTCATAACATGACAAACATTCCCCCATCCTCGCATTGTGAAAATCACTTGTCGATGACACAATATGTCGAACATCTCACGAATACTCATTGTGATGAACATTTCCCAACATCGCAATATGTATACTATCTATTGACATTGCATTGTGACAAACATTTCCAAACATTGCAATTTCAAAAACCTTTCCCATTATGACTAAACGTAGAAATTCCCTTACACGAACCTAGAAATGTGACGGTGATGACCAAACCTCAGTATATGATGAACTTTGTCTTTTGTCACCTTGTGAAAAACATTCCCTTGTCCTGGCATTGTCCCAATCACTTACCGACGTCACAACGTGTCGAATGTTTACGTCATCTCATCGTGTTGAACATTTCCCAACGTTGCATTGTGACAAACATTTCTCGACATCGCAACATGACGAACATGTCCCAATGTCACATTGTAATGAATATTTATCAACATTTGAATATGAAGAACATGTCCCAATGTCACATTGTGATGAAAATTTCCCAATGTCGCAATCTAACAGTTGTTTCCCAATGTCACATTGTGACGAGTATTTCCCAACATCACAATCTCATGAACATTTCCCAACATTGCAATGTCACAGACATTTCCAATTTTCACATTGTCACAAATATTTCCAATTTTCACATTGTCACAGACATTTCACTTTTTCACCTTGTCACAGACATGTCCCAACGTTGAAATTCCACAAGCATTGCCCAATGTCGCATTGGGATGAACATATATAAATGTCAGAGTCTTTATGTGATGACCATTTCCCAACGTTGCAATGTGAAGAATATTTCCCAACATTGCATTATGACGAACATTTCAGAACGTCTCAATGTCACGAACAATTCCCATCATCACATTGTGACAAACATGTCCCAATATCATAATGTCACAAACATTGTCGAATGTCCCATTGTGATGAACATATATATATGTCAAACTTTGACAAACCCAAGTTTTAGAGAATCATTGGCCATCCCACAAGTGGTAAATGTTTTGAAATACCTTGCAAAAATCAAAGTGGAACATGAAGATGTGACAATGATGGTTTTTTATTACTCTTCAGAAGAACAAAGGGATTGTCTTGTACATTTTTCCAAACCAAAGAGTACACCTTTCATTACAGTTTTCATTGAATATGTTTCAAGCAACGGGGTCCCATATTCCGAAGGTATGAAGATACCTATTGTGACTTGTTGATAGATATACAAGAAGTCATTATTGATCCTCCTCACAATGATCAAGATCACATGGGATATCATGAGGCAAGGGAAATAATAAGTGAATAGATGAATTTTATTAAAATAACACTGGGAATAACCACTACAAAAAAATGTCAGGAAAGAAGTAAATTAGGACATGAATAGAGGATTTCTAACCAAAGAGAAAATTGAAATATTTTGTATTCAACGAAGATACACACAAACATCTAAGGAACTGAGCAATTAACCTAACATGTCCAGAGTAAACATCCTTCAAGAACCAAAGATTTTGAGGAAATCCACTAGTTATTTATGGAAATAAACACATGGCAATGTTGAATCTATTTGTTCAAGAGAGAATTATTCCCAGACATATTTGACTTTTCTAGTCACATAAATGTTTTAGTAGTGATGAGATTTGAACAACTAAAGATCTTGCATAGGAAAGATCCAAAAATGTTTCACAATTTTGATGCTTTCATTATTTTCCAGAAGTCACAAATGAGTCTCATGAAAAAAGAGCTGATAATTAGCTAGGGACATATGTATCACATATGATGAGAAAATTCAACTAGTTGCACCACATGCCTGCATAGGATTTTCTATGGTATAGTATTCCTGCAATAGTTGAAACATTTTCCGTCATGGAATAGAATTATACCATAGTCCATTATGTGTTTATGTCATCTTCGAACATGAATTGAAATTGGTAGTGCATAGATGTCAATAAAATCTCCTTGATTCCTATTGTCGAATGTGCAAGGACTTTCCTTCCACTTCTAGTATTTTGGCTATATATTTTGGCATGTTTGATGCTTTATTGTCTGTGGGAGAGCTTCCTAAGGAATATCAAGGGAATACTTATAGGATATTCTCTGTAATGATTCTGAAAAGAAAGGAACAACTTCCTTTCATGGGTTATATCATAAGTGTTGGACAGATGGATCATATAACACAAGGGTGATCATAATAAGGCCCTAGAAGTAGTTATACAACATACAAGCGAATCGAAAGAGAAAAATTTCATAGATGTACCTTTTTTTATATCTGGAAATTCCAACCCAGTTTCATATTGTAAAACCTAAACAACTTGTGTAATTTGGCACAGACTTTGGCTTAGGGAGATTCACTTGAATGTATCAGTTATTTGGAAACATTGTGTGCAACATTGGTAAGAACTCAGAGCAACAACTGCCCTGATGGATATTCAATATCTTTGTTGGCTCAGGTGGCACATTGTTTATAGGTTGCTTGAAAAAATGATAGCCTACTAGATAAAGGGGTGAAATCTATTGCATCCTATCTCTTTGACCTCTACAGTGGAAGGTCTCATTGGATACCCACAATTTGAATGATGTTCTTTCTTGTTTTTTTCCATTTGTTTTGATAATCATTTATGATGAAAGAAACAAGGTTTAATGTTATTCTCTCTAAAACATTTGATGTTTAATGTCTAATGATATTCAATGTCTTTGTTAGTTCAGGTGGCACATTGTTTATAGGATGCTTGAAAAAATGATAGGCTACTAGATAAAGAGGTGAAATCTATTCTAGCTTATCTCTTTGACCTCCATGGTGGAAGGTATCATAGGCTAGCCACAATTTGAATAAGTTTCTTTCTTGTTTTTTTTGTTTTTTGTTTTCCATTTGTTGGGTTAATAATTTATGATGAAAGAATTATGGTTGATGTTATTCTCGCTAACATGCTTAGTGATTCCATCAAGTTGTGGCTTAATGGTTGGGATGGGGCACTGCTATGAAAAAAACCTGTTACCCACCATTTTGGCATGTAAAAAAAAAGAGGAAATCATGGGTGACAGATGGAACATGTCAAGTTTTTGGCAATATGACATTCTTATTGGAAAACGTATGATGGTAATTGGCCATGTCGAAGGAAAGGATCTATGCGTGAATATGGATATGATTTTTCATATGATAATAAATATTATAGCCATGCTTAGTACAAAATGATCTCTCCTCTTCTATTTCCATGCTTGACTTGAAGATTCCCTACTCAAAAAGGGGCAAAGAGAAACAATTGTACTGGCTTATAGATTTGGAAACATTAATAGTAGATGGGGACATAATGTGAGCATATGATCTTGTTGTCATATTTGTGTCATATGTTGACAAGAAAGTAGAAGTAAAGCCACATTTCCTAGAGATAGTTGGAGATGAAAATTCTTGAGTTGGATTTCATAACCGAGTTGGATTTCCATACCGGTCAAAGGTTCTTCTTCTATTCCAAGAACTAGAAGGGGAAGAGTCTTGTAGTTTAAGCATGGATGTTCAGGAATTTGGCTCATAGTGTTCACATCCAAACCAACGTTATTTTCCTCTTTTACATGGATTCTGTAAAATACTTTAGGTCGGATGTGAAAACTATGACAAGAGAATCACTTCATACTCTTGTATACCATGAAATTTTGATTGGTTATTTGGATTTTTTGCAAGGGATGCAGCTTCACACGTTTATAGATATGGGCATGCCCTCCTTTGAAAAGAGACTATATTCTCTATTGGGAAGTTCCTTGTTCAATATTTTTTTTGAGGAGTATGAGTTGCGCAATTGGTTTTGAACTTGAACATTCTCTAACAGATTGGAAGTATTGAGATCAATCATGCATTCACACATGGAAAAAGGTTAAATGGTGAGGAAATAATTGATTTCGCAAATGCCCTCTGCAAGGTCTCCATGGAAGAACTATGATACCCTACTGACCCCTAAGTTTTCAGCCTAACCAAGATTATGGAAATTGCGTGAGGATGCATCAGGATGGTTGGGTCTCCCATTTGGCATGTTCTTTCCAGTTTTGGTCACTATTGGATGCTAAGAGAACCTATCTATTGATATTATTGTCATGGATTCACTTCTACAACTAGACATGAAAGAGGTGGTGTGTTTCTCCCGATTGGATCTATGCCACAATGGAGGCCTTTCATATAATCCATTAAGTGAACAAAGGAATGAGATTGTGGTGCCAAACTTGTTGTGATTGGAGCGCTTGGCGAGATGGTATTGCATTCTTGTGAACTTTACAAACTCATGGTTTTGAATATCACTTCAAAAAAAAAAATACACACAATTGGTGTTGTATCCTTAGTTAAACTTGACCAGTGAGGTCATATGAGATAGGATTATTTGATCATGTTTCAGTGGAAGAAATTGGTGGTATTAGAGTAAATATTGTAAAAACTAAAGGTGGAAACTTGTGTCAAAAAAGGTACTCTGTGGAAGTAAATATAGTTTCCAAACAAATATCTAATTTTGGTTTCAATTTATGGTAAGGATATAGACAACCTCAACATTACCTCTATCCATGTTTCTTCTAAGAACAAGGTATGCGCCTCATATTTCAAGGAACCCGCAGAACCATGAGCATGTGTGCAAGAGAGAGTTGGAATCTTCACTTTCCATGGATCCAAAGAAACATAACCAAGTGAAAAATCATCAACAACATATTATGTACATTGTGGAAGATTTGAAAACATGCTTACCCACCACAAAAACTCCAAGAGTTGAGTTGATACATTCCGTGGAGGAACTTACTCAACCATATTTGGAGACATATGTGGAAGAGGTAGGAGATGAATACCGATATCCAACAGTGATTGTTAACTTTTGTAGGAAGGTCATGAGGTTATAAAACTTCCAACTTACTACAGAACAACTTGAGGAGTTGGGATGCACATTGAAGGAAGTTCATTTGGTCATGCAATAATTTCACACTGAACATAATTGAGAAACAATGTATCCCAATAGTCTTGGTGGAAGCTATTGGGTACACTCTACCTACTAAATGGATAATAAGAAAACGTGTTTATGAGAGAAAGTAGTGAAAATTATGATTCCTAGTGGAGATGTCATCAAAAGACTCAAGTAGGGAATTTGCAGGACGACATATGGGTTGTGGAGGTGACTTGTCAAATGGGGGCAAGGAGTAGGACCTTGTCTAGAACATAATGGGTTAAACTAAGTGAGAAGAACAGGTTGAGACTCCAGTGCGTGACTCACCAATACCAATAGGAGTTGGAAATGATGATGATGAGGTAGAAACAAAGGGTTTTTTGAATGTGGAGTCATGCATTCTCTAGCGATGAATGAGACAGTTGGACCAATCACCCAACTAGTTCAAAATGTGAGAGGATCCAATGCACATGACACATAAACAAAATATTCAAAGTATCAAAACCATCATGGGTCAAGAGCATCCAACACTTGGGAACGCTTTGTAGAACTTCCCAAGGGTAGTTTCCTTGATGACAATGGTTGAGGAAGCAACAGTCATTGAGTGGTGACAAGATTTGAAGATGGGAAAAGACACCATGAAAATCGATGGATGTTTTCGGGGATGACAAAAAATTGGAGTGGAGGAGGATTTAAAGTCTCCCATGACACCCACCGTTCGTTCACGCTCCTTGGGTAGGTTCAACGATGGAATGAATGAAGAGAACGAGGAAGAACTGATCAGTTGGGAGAACGAAGATGTTTGGGTGTCAGAAATAGAACCTTGGGAACATGATGGTGACATGAGAAACCAAGGGGGGACAAACCTTACTTTCCTTAGAAAACTTGACGGAGACTTAGGATGCATTTGGGCAAGGGCAGGAAACTTGGGAGCATGCCTAAGCAGTGGACCTATTGGCCCTTGACAACATGGGTGTGCTGGAGAGGTTAGATGACCCCATAAACACACCTAAGAGGAGTCACAATGATCTTCATGAAGAGAGAATAAGCCAAGGGGACTGCCTCAAAGGACGGGGCACTTCGGTTCAAGAAATAAGTAGTTAATGGGAATGCACTGAAGGATGGGGGGTGTTGGTGCAAGAAACTAATAGTTGATGTGTGCGCGGAGTTTGAATGGGTACACAAGGTCCATGGAAGGGTATGATGAGTTGGTTGAGTGTGGTTTCACGAAGGGGAATGACGTACCAAGAGAGGTAATGTTTCACACAAGTGATTCTTGGAGTTCATATAAAAGAAAGGGCACACAACAAAAGGAAGAATAGAGCATTTTTGGCAAGAGATTTGGAGAGAAAGTATGAGTCCAGTCTGCAGAAATCGACTTACGTAGATTTTCCAAGATGGAAGACAAGTAGCGAAGAGTTGGATATTTTGGAAGGTTTTGGGGAAGTCTAGAAATGAAGGTCTGTGGAGGCATGTTTGAACGAAAATCTATGTTATCTTGGTGAAAGTCTATGTAAATTATGAGACAACAAATCTATGATTGTGGGCATGTCTGAAGTGCACTGTAGGTGGTTGTGACATAAAGTATTGGTAGGACGAATTTTTTATTGAGTTTCTTGGTGTGGTGAGGAAAGTTGATTAAATCTTCCAAGTTGTAAATTGGGCCGATATTACTCATGTTGTAATTGTTTCAAAATAAAAAAGACTTAGAAAGGTGTTAGGCATGGTTTGTGTCTCCTGCACTATTTATGTGTGTGTCTTCATTTTTTATGCAATTTTTATTTTGGATTCTAATTTTCATGGATGCATGCTTAAATAAGACTAAGTGTTAAACTACGTTAACAATTTTCTAAGTAAGCAAGAGTTGCACTAAAGCAGGAGAATGACTAATTGGTAGCCTAGGACAAAGTACATGTATTCTCTAGGTCAAGAGGTGTAGTCTAGACAAAGTATTCTTGGTGTTCTAAGCTACCAAGAGAGAATCGTTGTAAGTTTCTGCTCAACAGAGCCTTATAAAACAAGAAAAATATTTATTTTAAGGAAATGCTATCCTAAAATTTTTAATACTTCATAACCAACATATATAAAAATTATTGAACTGATCATAATAAGCTTACGAACAACCAAATAACACTACATATTCCTTAAATTCATAAAACAAATACATAAATTAAAATACCTTCGCTTGATGCTAAACTCTCGCTTGTCTAGTTGTCCTCCCTCCTGCCTTGCCCAGCTTGTTGCTTGACCAAACCCTGCCCAAACCGACTAACCACCCAGCCAGCTAGGAGCAGCCTATCAGGCTCCCTAGCTCCAGGACATCGAAAGGAATCCTGGCCCCCATGCCCAAAACCCCCAGCAACCCGGTGCCCCCTGCAATGGTTCACCAAAACTCCCAATATCAAACTCCCCACACCAGAAAATATCCAAACAGAAATCCAATCCCTCCTCCAAAATGATTCCCCCCTCCAA
>SNQJ01S0061610.1:45996-56812 GCA_010110895.2 Picea sitchensis | reverse complement strand
GTTATATTCTAAAGATTTAAGTAATTGTAATATAACCTTTACAAAACATAACTTTTAAAAAAAAAATTTACTATTTAACATATTGTTTAAATAATGTTGGTCAAAACTACTTTTTGACCATGAAACCGTGGTCCATTACTAAATAAAATATAATCATGCTCTATTACTAATGCTTTTGTAATATATTGTTACAACATATTACATTGTAATATGTTGTTGTAATATATTGTAACAACATTTTACAATGTAATTGTTATTATATTCCAATGATTTAAGTAATTACAATATAACCCTTACAACATAATAATACAATGTAATATGTTGTAACAACATATTACATTGTTACAATGTAATATGTTGTAACAACATATTACATTGTTACAATGTAATATGTTGTTATATTCCAATGATTTAAGTAATTGCAATATAACCCTTACAAAACACAAGTTTTAAAAATAAACTTTATTGTTTAACATATTGTTTAAATAATGTTGGTCAAGGCTACTCTCTGGCTCCCACCCACTCCTTCGATCTAAGGACGGTGTTGAATACCATGCAACCGTGGTCCATTACTAAATACAATGTAACCGTGTTCCATTACTAGCGCTTTTGTAATCGTCTGTGTCTGTGTCTCTGTGTAGGGTAAAATTTCTTTGTATCTTAAGGTTTACTAAATTTTAATTTTTATAATGGAATGCAAATGGAATATCAAACAACATGCAGATGGAATATCAGTTACTTTTACTTATTAAGTATTAATAAATTAATAGTTAGTAATTATTAATTAAGGTGATAAATACATTTGTATTACTTTAGTAATTAATGTTCTATATAAAATATTTGTAATATTTTTATAGAGAACAACAAAATATTACAATAATTTTTGTTTGTACAATATCACTAAATGATTTTTATATATTAATTTACATATTAAAAATTATTCATTCTAAAAATTAAAAGTTATATTACAATAACTTACAAAACATAAGTTTAGAAAATAAACTTTACTATTAAACATATTATTTAAACAATGTTGTTCATTATTATTATTAATCAATAATAAATACTAATATTTATTAAAAATTTAAATTATTAAATATTAATTATTATTTAATGTTAATTAATAATTACTAATAATATACATTACATTTATTTTTTATTATTTAACATATTAAACTTAATTTATTAATACTGAAACAAATCTATTATAACATATAATATTTACAACATATTACATTGTAATATGTTGTAGTTTTGCAAAATTTCATTTGTTTACATATTAAAAATTATTCAACATTAAAAACATTAAAGATTAATATTGTTACAACATATTTCAATGTAATATGTTGTTATATTTTAATGATTTAAGTAATTGCAATATAACCCTTACCTAACATAAGATTTAAAAATAAAAGAATTAATGTTGTTACAACATATGACAACATATTAAACTGTAATATGTTGTTAGACATATTGTTTAAATAATGTTGGTCAAGGCTACTCTGTGGCCCGCACCCACTCCTTCGATCTATGACAACGTTGTCGAATACCATGCAACCGTGGTCCATTACTAAATACAATGTAAAGGTGCTCCATTACTAGTGCTTTTGTATCTTAAGGTTTACTAAAATTTACGTTTTATAATGTGTAGAGTAAAATTTCTTTGTATCTTAAGGATTACTAAAGTTTACGTTTTATAATGGAATGCAGATGGAATATCAAACAACTTTTAAATTTTACAGTTGTTTATTCTATGCTTTTTTAGTTATATTTTCCATTTTTTAGTTGTTTATTTTATGCTTTTTTTTACTTATTAATAATTAATTATTAATTATTAATAAATTAATAGTTAGTAATTATTAATTAATGTGTAAATATTCTATGCTTTTTTAGTTATATTTTTTTAGTTGTTTATTCTATGCTTTTTTAGTTATTAATAATTAATTATTAAGTATTAATAAATTAATAGTTAGTAATTATTAATTAATGTGATAAATATTTACAGTTGTTTATTTTATGTTTTTTTTGGTTATTTTTTTTTGAATATTAGTTATTTTTTACTTATTAATAATTAATTATTAAGTATTAATAAATTAATAGTTAGTAATTATTAATTAATGTGATAAATATATTTGTATTATTTTAGTAATTAATGCTTTACACAAAATATTTGTAATATTTTTATAAAAAACAACAAAATATTGTAATAATTTTTGTTTTCACAATATTACTAAATAATTTTTATAAATTGGTTTTTATATTAAAAATTATTCAACATTCTAAAAATTAAGAGTTATATTGCAATGACTTACTTACAAAACATAAGTTTAGAAAATAAATTTTACTATTAAACATATTATTTAAACAATGTTGTTCATTATTTTTATTAATCAATAATAAATATTAATACTTATTTAAAAATTTAATTATTAAGTATTAATTAATTATTAATTATCATTAATTAATAATTATTAATGCTTTACATTACATTTACTTACTATTACTTAACATATTAAACTTAATCTATTAATACTGAAATAGATCTATTATATGTATTATTATAATAAATATAAACACATTGATATTACTTTAATAATTAATGTTTTATACATAATATTTGTAATATTTTCATAGAGAACAACAAAATATCACTATAAAATTGAATGTAAGAATTTTTGTTTGTACAATATCACTAAATGATTCTTGTACATTCATTTACATATTAAAAATTATTCAACATTCTAAAAACATACAACAAAATATCACTTTAAAATTGAATATAAGAATTTTTATTTTTACAATATCATTAAATGATTCTTATACATTCATTTATATATTAAAATTTATTCAACATTCTTAAAACATATTGTATTTACATTAATTAATTATATACATTACATTTACTTACTACTAAAGGATATTTACTTAACATATTATTTAAATGTAAACTTAATCTATTAATACTTAAGTAGATATAGTATATGTATGGTTATAATGAATACATATCACAATGAATGTGACAAAATATTACTTTAATAAGACATTATTTACATTCATATATATATTAACATTTATTTAACATTCTTAAAACATATTGCATTTACATTAATTAATTATATACATTACATTTACTTACTACTAAAGGACATTTACTTAACATATTACTTAAATGTAAACTTAATCTATTAATACTTAAGTAGATATAGTATATGTATGATTATAATGAATACATATCACAGTGAATGTGACAAAGTATTACTTTAATAAGACATTATTTTCCCTTACAAAATATATTCTATTTTTAAAGTTGTATTTTTATAATTTAAGTTTTGTTATTATATTTTTTTTATTAAAATTATAAATTAATATAATTTGTGTCCAAATTACTTTTTAAATTTTAATTTCTCTTTACAATTATAAAATATTTTCAATTAAAATTATTAAATAGTTTTAATTATAATTATGAATGACTATTTAAAAATGAGAATATATACTTATAATTAGTTTTAAAAAGAAACTTTACTATTTAACATATTATTTCAAATAATGTTGTTCATTATTGCTATTAATTAACAAGGGACATAGGTGCAACACAATTAGTCTATGCCTTCATTGTAAGGTACTAGGGTAGAAGGTGTTACCTAATGAACACATAAACAATTAGATAATAATTAAAATAAAATAGTTTATTACCTTTGACTATCACATTAAAACTATTGTATCTTATATTATTATCTTCGGTAACCAATTTATACTTGGAATCAATCTTTCAAATCTAGAACACATTGATAGACCAAAACATTCTAGCTTAATATCACTTGTAAAAGTTTATAGACTACCCTGCACATCAATCTATGAATATCTCATTCTGTAAATATCCTAGTTTGCTACAAGAAACTCGGAAGAAGAAATCAACTAAAATATTGTATTTTCACAATCATAGCTATTCAAGATTTATCTTAGTCATGGCTATATGTATAACTACCAAGAATATATTTTTTTATATTACAACAATTATCTAGAGAATATTAACTCTGCTATATATAAACTATGACCATTCAAAGAAACTCTTAATTATAGACACAACATTTAGGACAAACACTTATAGTTGAGTAGTTTTCTTTTGGACAACAATTTGTAATTTCGTATGGACAATTGCTTTCATCTACAACACAAGGATCATACTCAAATTCCTACAAGGATCATATTCAAAGTCCTAAATATGGCAATTTTGTATTGTAAATTTTCCACTATGGTATATAAATGAACATTTTTACTTAAAAAAAAAAGTGATATCACATGAAAAAAAGCTATCATACAAATAATAATTAGAGATTGATCTAACAATAAGAGATCAACCCAAAATTTGATACTCATATGACAATAAGAGATCAACCCAAAATTTGATACCCTTGTGTGTAGACAATATCTAATATAAGTAAAAATGTAATATAATAAGTTTATGATGTGGGTTAATCTAGGGAAAACACCCTAGATGGTAGTGTGAGTGTAACATCCCCCGACCACCCTAGTCATGGAAACACCACTACTTCAAAACCAAACTGGTCTGAAAACCAGATTATAACATACCCAACCACCCATGCAAGGCAATGCCACTTGAAAATTTTTGTGCTCTGATATACATATATATCTAATGCAATTTAAGAGACATAAACATACTGCTCATACATATATTCATGTGGAAGAGACAATAAAAACATACATGCAATATATACAGGAAATTCTGATAAACTTCAGACATGTACCTAAGCACAACATTTAAACATAACATGTAAAATTAACATAGATTTGGTACTTATATTTTTATGAAAAGACAATCGACTGCGTGCACAACTTCCACAAACCTCTCAACCTTAGACCACGTTGCTCCAAGCTATAAACAATGGGTCACCTCCGACCTAGGACTAAACTCCACCCAGGGAAAACGAAATCTTAAGCTAGGTTGAGACTACAGAAAGTTGCACTATGAAATAGGAAGGATTTCCTCCAAGGAGCCTACTTACGCCCACTGCTCACGGTCTCTCATTCCCCACATTCTTGTCCCACCCCAGGAATATACACCTTCATTGTTCCATAGTCCATTCACTGCTCCACTTCCCTTCTAGGGCTTCAAAAACAGGCCAAATCAGGAATTCTCAGAGCTGTGTAACTATTGTTGGACTCCCTCGAGGAGAAATCACTTCCCCAACAATCTCTCTTAACTGGAGAGAGTTTCTCACAGGCTTGGAAACCTTCTTCTTCAACCCACGGGCCTGAAAACCCACCTCTTCAAATCACATGCCTGACAACCTGCTTCTTTTTTCCAACTCTTAAATCAACCATGTAGCCACAATAGTAAAATTGGGTAAGGCAAGGGATGACTCAACAATTACAGAGGTTCACAATGACAGAGGGTTCAACAATGGCAGAAATGGACTGACTATGTGCTTTCTCAGTACGTGAGTGTGTGGGACAAAGGATGGCAAGAATGGTCACAATGGTGAGAGAGAACCCCCACAATGATGGAATTCCCCACATAAATTTTCATGCATCCTGAATGACACTTGGCTCTCCAGGAGCTCGTTCCCCTTTACTTGGAGTTCATTCCTCTTCCCCAAAGGAACTTAGGATAATATGTTATGTCCAACCTTAGTATTTTAAGGAATATATTATAATATTCCCTTGGGTAAAGCCCTCAATCCTAGCCAGTTTTTCCTAGCCTCTCATCCCCCTTCCCTTTCCCTTCCTAGTGGAGCTTAGTCCTCCATAACTCTTTCTTCATGGTTGATATAAACGTAGTGATGTATATTTATTAATAATATGCATAATTACATATACACAAATAGGCTCTTTGGCCTTAAAATCTAGGCTCTTCGGCCTTATAAACACATAAGCCTCCAACTTATAAATACTTGGCTCACCAACCTATAAAATTCATTAAACATCATTAAAATTCATCAGGGGATCGACCTTGGGGTATTACAATCCCCTCCCCTTATTTTTGCATTGTCCTCAATGCAACTCATTTACATAACATCAACAAGATTTTCAAAATCTTCAAAAAGATGCGGGTATTCTGCCTGCATAGCATCTTCATGCTCTCAAATTGCATCCTCGGGACTGTACCAAGTCCATTGGACCTTTACAATCCCTATGGCTCGATTCCAGAGTTGTTTGATTTTCTGGTCCAGAATGCGTACCGGATGCACTTGAAAAACGTTTTCTTGCTCCACGTGAATCACATTTCAATCAATAACATGATTAGCATCAGGTATATATTTCTTAAGAAATGATACACGGAATACATTATGTATAGACATATATGTAGGTAATGCAAGCATCTAAGTTATTGGTCCAATCCTCTCTAGGATTTCAAATGACCCACAATATATGGCTGCCAACTTGGAACAGTTTCCCAACTTCAAGGAACTTATTTTGGCCTTCACCTTCAAGAAAACATGATCACCCACTTTGAATTCCCTGTGAGCTTTTCCCTTGTCAGCATAGCTTTTCTGCCTATCTTGGGAAACCTTTAAATTCCATTTTATCTTCAACATTTTATCTTCCAATTCTCTGAGAAACTTTGGCCTAATCACCACTCTATCAGGTGGGTTTTCCCAACTTACTGGTGTGTTTCACTTTCTGCCATAAAGTGCCTCAAATGGGCTCATCTTCAGTGATGCTTGATACCCATTGTTGTAGGAAAATTCTACCAAGTGTAGATAATCTTCCCATTTAGATGGTTTGTCCCTCACATACATCCTTAGCATATCCTCTATCACTTGATTCACCCTTTTTTTTTTCCCATTAGACTTGGGATGATAAGCTGTGCTGAATTTTAGATTTGTTTTGAACCCTTTGATAATCCCTTCCAAATCTTTGAGTTAAACTTTGGGTCTCTGTCAGACAAAATTGTCTTGTGTATGCCATGCAAGCATGATACTTCCCTCATATAAATATCAACAACATTGGTTTCCTTGTGAATAACCTTCATAGGAATGAAATGGGTAGCTTTAGTAAGCTTGTCCACCACCACCATGATAGCATCATGTTGCTTAATTGTTCTGGGAAATTTGGCGATGAGATACATTGTCACCACTTCCCACTTCCACTCAGGAATGGGTAATGACTGTAGCAACCTAGCTGGGTTTCTATGCTCAGCCTTGACCCTTTGATAGTCCAAATATTTAGCGATGTACTCAACAATCTCCTTCTTCATGTCTTGCCAATAATATTGTCTCTTGATTGCTGAAACTATTTTTTGATATCCTGGGTGTCCGACACAAGGTACATTATGAATCTATTTTAAAGTTGTACTCTTCAATTCAGGAGAATTGGGTGCATAAATTATGTTCCTGTACATGATAATTCAATCAATTCCCAATTCATAATCTTCAACTTTCTGTTGCATTTTACCTTGCTGCAATTTTGTTACCAATTCCATGTACTGCAAATCATCTTTTGTAGCCTCATAAATTATGCCTTTAAGATCAATTTGATACATGCTAATGGTTTTAGCATGCAGTTCATGTACTCTCCTACTGATTGCATCAACCACTTTGTTATCCTTTCCTTTGATGTGCTTAATATCAAAGTCATACTCACAAAGGAATTCCAACCATCTGCTTTTCTTGGGATTCCAAGTTGGCTGATCAAACAAGTTTTCCAGACCATTATGGTATGTCCTCAACTCAAACCTCTTTCCCATGAGGTAGTGCCTCCACTTCTTCAAAACATACACTATGGATGCCAAATCCAAATCATGAGTGGCATAGAGCCTTTCATGCTCTTTAAATTTTATGGATTCAAAATATATCACAAACCCATTCTAGCCGAGGACTCCGCCAAGTCCTTCTTTGCATACATCTGTGAAAACCACAAAATATTCATTTGTATCATCAATCCTCAAAATTGGAGCAATGGTTAATAATTGCTTCAATTGCTGGAAGCTCTTTTCACATTTTTTTGTCCATTGAAACTTCACCCCCTTCCTTTGCAAGGAAGTGATTGGGTGAGCAATTCTTGAAAACCCTGCAATGAATCTTTTCTAGTATCCATATAGACCCATGAAGGATATTACTCCTTTCACATTCTTATGTGTTTTCCACCCTTTAATGACCTCAATATTTTCACGGTCCACTGCTATCCCTTCTTCGGATATGATATGCCCCAAATAGTGAATTATGTTTTGATAAAATGAGCACTTGCTTAATTTTGCATACAACTAGTGTTCTCTTAACACTTGTAACACCATTGTCAAATGATGCTCATGTTCTTATTCTGACTTGGAACACACAAGGATGTCATCCAAAAACACAATGGCGAACTTGTCTAAATATTCTCAGAAAACACCATTCATCAAACACATGAAAACAACTAGTGCATTTGATAATCCAAATGGCACCACCGTGAATTCATAATGACCATACCTTGTCCTGAATGTTGTATTGCCTATGTCTTCATATCTAATCCTTACTTGACGATATCATGACCCGAGGTCAATATTTGAGAATATATTTTCATCCTTTAACTGATCAAAGAGATCACCGATCCTTGGAAAAGGATACTTGTTCTTTATGGTCACTTTGTTCAACTATCTGAAATAGATGCACAATCTCAATGTTCCATCTTTATTCTTCACAAAGAATACCGGGACACTCCAAGGTGACACACTTGGGTTTATATACCCCTTCTTTAGAAGCTCTTCAAGCTGCATTTGCAACTCCTTCAGATCTGGTGTACTCATTTTGTAAGGAGTCTTTGATATTGGAGCTGCTCCAGGCATCAAATTTATAGAGAAATCAATTTCTCTCTTTGGGGGTTGTCCTAGTATCTCCTTGAACACATCCTCAAAATATTTCAGTACTGAGTGATCATCCAGATTTGGCACCCTATCCTTAGTGGCGTCTTCCATATGGGTTGCAAATATTTATCAACCCTTCCTATAACACTTGTTCAACTACATTGTTGAGATCTATCGGATAGTAACTGGCCTAGGAAATCATTGGACTATTCTTGGGTTCCCTTCCTCATCCAAGAAATTAAATTCCTTTTCATGACAGTCTAAGATAGCATGGTGTTGGTCCAACCAATCCATACCAATTAGACAGTCATATGAATCCAATGGAAAGATGTTCAAATTTTCCTTGGTACTTAGCCGGTTCATGTCCACTGGACAAGATTTAACCAGCTTAACAAATTTTCACTTGGCTCCTGTAGTTAGATGTACGAGCCAAGATTTCCCATGCTTGCTTCTTGGAAAAACCAAAATTTCCACAACTTTAGGATCTATGTAACTATGACTAGCTCCCGAGTCTATTAAAATAGTAAAGACATGGTTATTTATCATACCTTCAACTTCAATCATGTGTGATTGAAACTCATCTTGCTTGTTTTTCAGGGCTACATAGATCATTGGTACACTTCTTCCCATGTCCTCCACTGTTTCTGCTTGCTGTACATTGTGGGCAACTCTCACTTTGTCACCTTTGTAAGGACACTATCTATACTTATGGTCTCCTTTACAGCCCCAACATTGAATGGATGTATTCCTTGGCCTTTTCCCACCTACCTCATCCATTCTATGCTCTCTAAAAGATGGTTTTACTTGAGGACTGTTTCTAAAAAATGGAGGCTTGTTCCCCTTCTTCCTCGGTTCCTTATTAAACTACTTCTTGTCCTCCCAAGCCTTCTGGAAAGTAGGATTTAATTTTTGTTGATCATATAAGCATTTTTCTATCCTTGTAGTTTCTTCCAGAGTCTTGGGATCATCATATTGGATTTTATCACTGATGAAATATGACAGCCCACTCAGGTACCTCTGAATATTCACTATCTCATCCTTGATGAAAGAGACATACGTCAACAACTCTAAAAATCTCCTTTCATATTCATCAATAGTCATGTTTCCTAGTTTGAGTTCAAAGAAATCTTTCATATTTTTATCATAATACCTCTTGGTCAGGTATTTCTTCCCAAAATGCCTCTTGAATTCCTTCCAAGTCACATTTTTCTCTCTGAGGTGTTGAACTTACACAATTTGATCCCACCACATGGATGCCTTTCCTTTCAGCTGACAGATGTCAATTCTTCCTTCTACATGGGAAGAATAGTTTTGTAATTGGAAGTACTTCCTCATGCCTAGCAACCATGTCTCAACATCTTCATCCTTCTTGTGCTCTCCATCAAAAGTAAGAGGTTTGATCTTATTCGTTTCTCCTTTCAACTCATCCACCCTAGACCTCCTATGCTTCCTAACAGGGGATGGACTTGAGCTACTATGTGATCTCCTATGGGAATGCTTTTGGGAGTGATTATGATGTATGCTACCACTCCTTGATCTTCCTTTCTTCTTAGGGGTCTCGTGGCTTCCTGATTTGTTGGAGCCACTCTCCTTATCCAATTTATTTTCAATTCTTTCCATGATTTTTATTAACTTCTTGTTGAAGTATTCTTGCTACTCCTTAGCCTTCATAAGCCTCTCATTATCATCCTTGTGTCTCTCGACATCTATCTGCAATTTTTTGAGGGTCTCAACCAGATTTGTGTCTTCCTCCTTTCCTCCTCCATGTCCATTGGAGTTATTTCCCTCGATACCCAACTGGACATTCAACCCTCTGATTTCATCTTATTGGTTGTATACTACCTGTGTATCCTCCATCACTCTGCACTCTATGCTAACTCTAATTTGATGTAACGATCCGCCTCGTTACGACGACCATTCTGGTAACAGGTGCAAATTTTTTTTTTTTTTTTTTAAGGTGTGGGCGTGAGTGAAGAAGTAACAACACACATAACTGTGCAACGCCCTGGACAA
>SNQJ01S0061610.1:0-13619 GCA_010110895.2 Picea sitchensis | reverse complement strand
TTAAAACAAACCCTTGGTACTCTCTTTATCCTTCTTTCCAACATGAGACCAACTGTCTAAAATTACTTGTCCTTATTCTTCATCTAAGAGTGCCTTCATCTTGTTGTGGTTAAGTAAATTCCACCAGATGGTAGCTTCACCTCTTAAATGAACAGGGAGATAGAATTTCCAAAACATTTTCCATGAGGAATTTATATCTTTTATGTATTATTCAATACTAGGACCATCATTTTTTTCTTGTAAACATCTTTGAGAATAGAACTAGGGTTTTGAAGAAAACCACTTACTTTTCAAAGAGCTTCTTTATGTAATCAAGGTTTTGAGGTGGCTAATGTAAAATTATCACAACTTTGGTGATACTTCTCCGATTGGCTGTTATGACCACAATTATGAAATGCCATGGCCACTCTGCAATGAATGACTCTAGTTTGATTGAAATATGGGCACTCAATTAAAATATATATGATCTGCAAACTACACGACTGTCATCGAAAAAATCCTAAAACAATTGATTTTAAATCAGTTAAACTCCACTTCCTGGACTCCTATTTGGACAATTTGTTTTTGAACTTGGGTACTTTTCAAGTGGAACTCATATATACAACTTTTTTCTTTAGATTCTACATAAAAAGTTTCAAAAACTGATCTAAAGGTTGTCATCCTCTTTTTCCCTTGAAAAGTTTGGAAAAAAAAACTTTTTTTTTGGCCCAAAATAACTATGATACCACTTGTAGTAAATCTTGATATATAAAAGATAAAGGTTAACCCTTGATCTTGAGAACAAACCCTTAAACTTAAGAAATATCACATGCATTCACACCATAAAGAACACAAGAATATAGAGAAGAACCCTTAAGGTAGGGTAATACCATTAGTTATTCCTTATGGAAGGAATCACTCCACAAGCCATGATTATTACAAAAAGATACATCCAACATTTCTCAATACAATGATACTCATGTGTATTTATAATTTCTCATGAGTATTCTTAGGGGCATATGCCAACTACCCCTTATTATTATTTTATTATTTCCTCTTAACTGCATAGTGGGCCTATTTATTACCCATCAAATACTAAGTGGGCCTATTTAATGATTATGGTCACACTACATTCATTATCCCCTTGGGTACCTCCCTGAGTACCCCATAATATCCTTCCTAGGTACATTACATAATCATTAACTATTTGCTTTATTTTTTCATGACAATCAAACTTCTAAAATTTCAATAAGATGTCAACTCCTCTCACATATTAATCATCAAATAAAAAATGAATGCAACTTTTTTGATGTGATGCAACCATTTACATTGTAGTGTAATTAACCCCAAAACTTTAGATAAATCACAGAAAATGTAGTGCAAAACCCAAGAACACAAGAGAAAAGAGAGACACAAATAGAGAGCTATGTTCACTTTCCTCTTGAAGGGGGCAACCTCTAAGAGCAATGCTCCAAATACAATAACAAATCTCGACAAAATAATACATAACTTTCTACTCAATATATAACTATCCATAGAGAATATTAACTACCAATGGGCCCCTTATAATGAGGGTCAACCAACCAATTTGGGCCTTATTACTAAAAAGGACCCTTTACTACAATGAGTGACTATTAACTAACTATTTAATGGGCCTTATTCAAGGAAGGTGTCCTCATACATTAATAAAGTATCTAAGTAAGGGAGTTAGGTTAGGACCCTAACACGCCCTCCCCCTTCGAAAGCAGTGTTGTCCTCAAGGTTTAAGGAGAGGAAATTGTTGTAGAATCACTGTCGATTCCCATGTGGCATCTTCTGGTTGCGTATCTTTACACTGGATCAACACTTCCTTGATCGTGCGCTATCACAACTAGCACTCTCTGGTATCCAATACTGCTTCTGGCTGGAGCCAAATGGAACCTTCTTCATCAATTTCTGGTAGGTTGGTCTACACTTTGCAATTTGATCCCACAAGTTTCTTCAAATAGGACACATGAAATACTGGATGAATCTTGGAGTGGGTTTGGAGAGCCAGCTTGTAGGAGACCTGGCCAATACGTTGTATGATCTGATAGGGAGCATAGAACTTGGGAGTGAGATTCTGGGGAACTTTATCTTTGAGTGATGTCTGCTTATAAGGTTGTAGATGAATAAGCATTTGATCCCCTTCATTAAAAGAAAGTTCATATCTATGTTGATCAACTCGTTGTTTCATTCAATTTTGTGCCATGAACAAGTTGTCCTCAAGGATATAGATAGTGGATTTTCTAGTATGAAGTTTTCTATCTACCACATGAACCTTGGAGGTGTCTGGTACATAGGATGCCATTGATAAGGGTTTTTGGCCATAAACACCTTCATATGGTGTCATTTTGGTAGATCCATGATAAATAGTGTTGTACCACAATTTGACAAGAAGAAGCCATTGTTCTCATTGGTGTGGATTTCTTGGAGAAAGACATCCCAAATAGGTTTCTAGGCACTTGTTGACCACTTTTGTTTGACCATCAGTTTGAGGATGATATGCAGTGCTCATATTCAACTGTGTACCTTGAAATCTAAATATTTCTAGCCAAAATTTGTTGGTTGTTGGGTTGTTATATTCTTTGCAGTGAAATTCTAGTCGAGGTGGATCGACTGATAGTGAAAGCCGAAGGTCAAGGTGGTTCGACCGAGTAAAGTCGAAGTTGAAGAAATCAACAACAAGTCGAAGAGGTCAACTGAAAAGAGGTCGATAGGATGGCACATGGAAACCGAATGAAGATGAAATGGAGGTCGATTGGTAATTGACTAGTAAACTGACATAGAGTCGACTATAATAGAATCCCAAGATTTGCGGGATTTGTAGCCAATGAACTAGGTGGATCTGTAACTGTTTTTGGGTGCCTTTCTTTAGGTTTTTTCCTACTGTAAATCCTACAAATAAGGCATGTTGTAATGATGTAAAAGTTAATCTTTTAGAGAAATCGTTTTAGAGGTTGTTGGTCATGTAGATGTAAGCCGAATTGGCTATAAGGATTTTCTTGTGTAAAGCAAGAAGGTATGACGTCGATTGTGTCTTAGGTGTAGACCAAGGCTAGGCATGTAACCTTTTATTCTAAAGGAATAAGACAACAAGAGAGAAAAACGCTTAAGGAATGTTAGTTTTCCCGTTTGGGTTTCCAGTGTAAAATCTATGTGTACTGTGTGTTTTCTTTGTCATTTACTTTCTTGATTAAATCTTTGTTCCTCTCTTCTTCTAGGTTTAGCGTGGAAGTGTTTCTCATTTCCTAACATGTGGTATCAGATCTTGGTTTAACAACCTTCGATCTGAGCTAAACCATAGGTTCAACAAGAGTCATAAGTAAAAAATATTTAAAGATTGTGCTTAAAGAATGGCGAGTATCTCGAGAATAAAGATAAAAAAATTCAATGGCCATAATTTTGAGCTTTGGAAGCTTAAAATTGAATATCTCCTTGTAGATTGAGAACAATGGGTAGTAGTTTATCCAGGTACCATTCCGACAGGTATTCCAAGGGAAGAATGGGAGAAACTCAAGATAAGGGCAAGGAGTATGATTCGACTTTGTCTTGCATATTCAAAACTGTTGAATGTCTCAGGTGAAGATTCAGCCAAGAAACCATGGGACAAGTTGGGGAGATTGTACTAGTCAAAATACCTAGAAAATAATTTATTCCTTAGAAATAAACTGTATCTTCTGAGGATGAGTGAGGGTAGCTTGGTGACTGATCATTTAAATGCGTTTAATACTATAATAAGTCAGTTATCTGTAGTGGATATTAAAATCACTGAGGAGGAGAAATGTGTTAGCTTATCATGTTCTTTTCTAGACTCCTAGGATAGCTTAGTCATGGCTATAGGGATTAATTCAACCACATTAGTGCTAGAATACGTGGTTGCATCTCTACTATCAAAATAAATGAGACCAAATATGTATTAGTGGTAAGAGATAGACCGAATGAGATAGATAAAGGAAAATTCTTCTGTATAAATTCTAAGTCGAAGGGTAGATCTAAATCCCCGGTTCAATCGACAAAAAGAAGATGCTGGAAATGCGGTAAAGTTGGGCATTACAAAAGGGACTGCAAGTCAAAGGAAACATAAGCTAGTACATGATCCGATGAGAAGCAGTCAACTAAGAGAAAGACGACTCCAGATAAGGGAGGTGATGTGTACCTGGCGTCGACCAGTACATAGTTAGATCAAGATGTTTGGTTGATCGACTCACGATCATCCTATCATATGACACCACATAGAGAATGGTTCTATGAATATGAATGATATGAAGGAGGAGATGTGTTCTTGGGGGATGACTTGACAACCAAAAATTTCAGACAAGAAAGATTTCGACTGAAACTGCAGGATGGGAGGAGTAGAACCCTTCCAGGTGTGTTACATATTTTCGGTTTGGAAAGAAACCTGATATTTTTCAGCAAGATGAGTGATGCAAGTGTGAACACTCTATTTCAAAAGGATACGCGCAAGATGGTTAGAGGCGTGATAGTCTTAATGAAAGGAGTTCAGATTGGAATCCTATACAAGTTATTAGGGAATGTCCACTTGACTAGATGCAACAACATCGCTATTCCTGAATTTGACTCGACTTAGACTCGACTCGACTTGGGCTGAGTCGACTCAACCCGATTTGACTCAGGCTGAGTCGATTCAACCCGACTCGACAAGTCCTCATCAAAATGACCCGACCATGCTATGGCAGGAGAGGATGGGACATATTGGAGAAGAAGGACTTTGAGCTATGCATAACAAAGTTATGGTCGAAGATTTTACTGAATGCAATTTAGAAGTTGATTTTTGAGAACATTGTATATATGGAAAACAAAGTTGGGCGAGGTTCCCATTTGGAGCGACAAGGACAAAGGGGATTCTAGAATTGGTTCATAGTGATGTGTTTGGCCTTGTTTCAGTGAGTTCACTTGGTGGATTCTTGTATTATGTCTCCTTCAAAGATGATTTTTCCAGGAAGACATGGATATATTTCCCGAGGAAGAAATCATAGGTTTTCGATAAATTCAAAGAGTTTAATTCTCTTGTAGAAAACCAGACAGATAAGAAGATTAAGGTGCTGAGAACTGACAACGATGGTGAATTCTGTGGAAATTAATTCGATCATTTTTGCAAGAAGTGTGGCATAGCATGCCAAAATACCACACCATACCCCAGAACAAAATGGAGTTGTTGAAAGAATGAACAAAACATTGATGGACAAGGCAAGGAACATGCTTAGTGGTGCCGAGCTCGCACAAGAATTATGGATAGAGACAGTCGACACTGCAAAATATCTAGTGAATATGTCTCCTTCATCGACGCTAGTCGACATGACTTCACATGAGGTATGGTCTGGTAAGAAGCCTTCGGTTTCACATCTCAAAATATTTGGCTGTGATGCATTTGTGCATGTTCCCAAGGAAAACAGGAGCAAGCTGGACAAGAAGGAATTCAAGTGTATTTTCATTGGATACAAAGAAGGAATGAAATGATATAAGCTCTGGGATCCTACGTCAAGGAAAAAATTGTACAATCTAGATGTCTTCTTTAGAAAAGTAGAAAGGAAGTCCTTGTCTGAAGCGATAGTTCAAACATAGAATAATCTAGAGAAGGTATGGTTTGAACTGAGGAATGAAGAAGGTGATTCAGATGAGATGAATGAATCAGATGAAGAGGTGGAACAATCAACCCCGGTTGTAAGGAGCTCAGAACGAGTAACAAAACCAGTCGAAAGGTAGAATCCACCCGAATTTAGTTCCACATTTATGTTAACTGCCACTAACGAAGAGCCCAAGTCGGTTAGGGAGGCAGTCGAATCAAAAGAGGGAAAAATATGGAAGGATTCCATGGTCGAAGAGATGGAATCCTTGCATAAGAATGAGACATGGGATTTAGTCGAATTACCAAATGGAAGAAAGACTGTTGGTAGCAAGTGGGTATTCAAGAAGAAAATGAACATCGTAGGTCAAGTTGAGAAATTCAAGTCTCGACTGGTAGCGAAAGGATATTCCCAAGCCAAAGGAGTCGACTTCGATGAGATTTTTTCCCCTATTGCAAAATCAACTTCCATTAGAGTACTAGTGTCTCTGGCTACAACATTTGATCTAGAAATAGAACAAATGGATGTAAATACAACATTCCTACACAGGGACCTGGAAGAAGAAATCTACATGAAACAACCTGAAGGATTTGTAGCAAGGGGAAATAAAGTTTTGATGTGCAAATTGAAAAGATTCCTTTATGGTCTAAATCAATCACCAACGATGTGGTACCAAAATTTCGACACATACATCCTTAGTTTGGGATTTGTGAGAAACAAAGTTGATCACTGCATATATTCCAAAGAATAAGCTGGGCATTTCATATATGTAGCATTGTATTTCGATGACATGTTGTTGATTGGAAACAACATGAACGCAATAAAGGAGGTGAAGAAGCAACTATCCGCCAAGTTCGACATGAAGGATCTTGGTGCAACAAACTTCATTTTGGGAATGGATATCAAGAGGGATCGAGCAACTAGAAATCTTTGGTTGAACCAAAAGAAGTATATTGAAACAATTTTGAAACGTTTCAACATGCATGATTGCAAACCTGTGAAGGTGCCAATTCCTGTGGCAGCAAGGCTAATTGCTGAATAGTGTCCAAAGACACAAGAGGAAATAAAGGACATGGCACGTGTTCCCTATGTAAGTGATGTTGGTAGTATAATGTATGCAATGGTCTGCACTCAACTAGACATTTCCCATGCAATGGGAGTATTGAGCATATACATGTCCACACTTAGAAAAGAGCATTGGACAATTGTCAAGAGGTATTCATGTATTTGTGTGGCACAAAATACTATGCTATATGCTACCAAGGAAAACATGGAGGTGCCAGTGAATTATATGTACATGGATTTGTCGACGTCGACTGAGCTGGAGATCTGTATAGTCAAAGGTCGACCAATGGATATGTGTTCAAGATGTTCGATGGAGAAATCAGGTGGATAAGTAAGTGACAGGTAGTCGTAGCCTTGTCAAAAACAAAAGTTGAATACATGGCAACTACTCATGGAAGCAAAGAATAAGTATGGCTACAAAGGATGTGCTTAGGAATCGAGTTTGAGCAGAGAGCTATGAAGATAAGTTGTGATAATCAAAGCACAATATTTCTGGCAAAGAACCCAACTTATCATTCCAAGACTAATCTTATTGATGTACAATACCAATTCATGAGAGACATGGTGGAAAGCAACAAGGTGCTTTTGGAGAAAGTAGACAAGTTGGAAAACATAGCAAACTCTTTGACCAAGTCTATGAGTGTTGTGAATTTATCTTGGTGCAAAGAGGCAATGGGAATCGCTGCCCCGGGTTAGTGAATGAGAGTTCAAAAATCTCCCGGTTTCAACAAAGAAGACAACAAGTGGAAGAATGTTGGGTTGTTATATTCTTTGTAGTGAAATTCTTGTCAAGGTGGATCGACAGACAATGAAAGTCGAAATTTTAGGTGGTTCGACCGGGTAAATTTGAAGTCGAAGAAATCGAGAGCAAGTCGAAGAGGTCAACTGACAAGAGGTCGACAAGCGGGCTCATGGAAATCGATTAAAGACTAAATGGAGGTTGACTGGTAATCAACTGGTAAACCGACTTAGAGTCGTCTGTAACAATATCCCAGGATTCACGAGATTTGTATCCAATGATATGCATGGATCTTTAACCGTTTTTGGGTGCCTTTCTTTAGGGTTTTTCCTACTATAAAGCCTATAAATAAGGTGTGTTGTAATGCTGTAAAAGCTAATCTTTTAGAGGTTGTTGGTCATGTAGATGTAAGACGAATTGGCTACATGGTTGTTCTTGTGTAAAGCAAGAAGGTATGATGTCGATTGTGTCTTAGGTGTAGACCAAGGTTAGGCATGTAACCTTTTATTATGAAGGAATAAGACAATAAGAGAGAAAAACACTCAAGGAATGATGGTTTTCCCGTTTGGGTTTCCAGGGTAAAATCTCTGTGTACAATGTGTTTGCTTTGTCATTTACTTTCTTGATTAAATGTTTCTTCCTCTCTTTTGCTAGGTTTAGCGTGGAAGTGTTTCTCATTTACCAACATTGGTGAATGTGGCGTCCTGATCCAAGACAATGGAAGAACACATACCATGTATCTTAAATATCTAATCCATGAAGGCCTGAGCCACTAAGGAAGGAGTGAAAGGATGAGATAGGGCACAAAAATGAGTAGCTTTTGAAATATGATCAACAACCACCATGATGATTGATTTGTTTCCTGCTTTTGGGAGTCCCATAATAAAATCCCTTGAAATGTCTATCCAAATCTGCGTTGGGATTGGTAATGGTTGAAATGCCTCTAGTATCTTCATTGTCTCTCCCATGTTTTTTTTGAAAACATCATAGGATGCTATGAAATCTTGGATATCTGATTTCATGCCATCCGATAAGAATGCACACTTAGTTCTTTCATAGGTTTTATGAAAGCTAGAGTGACTGGCTATCAATGATGAATGTAGCTCCCGTAAGACTTTTTGTTTGAGGGTTGAATATTTTTCTAGAACAATGCACCCTTTATACCACAATGTATCTTGTTTCCATGTATAACCTTTAGGTTGGTTGGGATCTACCTGAAGCTGTTGGATGAGTTGCCTTAAAGTACCATTTTCTACTAGCGATGAGTTACTAGCCAAGTGCCTTCCTTCTTTAATACCATGACTACTAGCAATGAGTAAGGGCTTGTACTGGGATGTATGACCCCAACCTCCAACAACTCATGAATGATCTTTTCTATTTCATTATTTTGTTCAAAAATGTGGTGATAAGGACATACATTTGGTGGTTGACTTCCTGAAATTAGGGGAATTCCATGGTCATTCTCTCCTCGAGAAGGGGGTAAACCCTTTGGTGTCTCAAAGACTTGATGATGTTTGTCAAGGACTAGCTGCAAGTTTGGGTGGATTTCTTGTGTTAGGTTATCCATAACCTGTATGGCATTAAATTGAGAAATAATGTGAGAGTGACCCTTCTTTAATAACTTCTCCATACAATAAGAGCTCACTGTTTTAGGAGAGTCTACTTGAAGCCCTCAAAGGGTTTGTACATGACCCTCTTGAGTGAAACTTGTATAGAGTTCTTTGAAATCCATGGTGACTGGTCCCAACATGCGTAGCTATTCTACCCCCCAATACTATATCACACCCACCCATATCTATGTAAAATAGATGGGTTTTGAGCTGATAGTTTCCCATCTAGAATCTAACATTTTCACATCTTCCCCCACATTTCATCATACCTCCATTGGAGATCACGATTCGAAAGTTGTGCACTGGGTGTACAAAACAATGAGTTTCTTTTGCCACTCTCTTGTGAATGAAATTGGGAATACTGACACCATCAATTATGACTATGAATTTTTAGTGCTTGATGTAACCCAAGAGTTTCAAGGTTTGTGGAATTGGAATGCCCGATAATGCATGCAGGGAGATAAGTGGTTCTTCGTGAGAGAATGGAGGTTCGATATCCACCTGAGGTTGAGTGTTATTGTTCTCAACTTGTATCTCTGGTGTCTCTTCAATACTTATGTCTTTAGTCAGGGCATGAATGGTCATATCAATTTGGAACAATTTTTGTTCTTTACACCGATGACCCGAAGAATATTTTTCATCACAATTAGAGCAGAGTCCTTGTCTTTGGCGATCTTCCATTTTCGTTGGAGACAACCATTGTACTTTCAAGGGATGTGTAGGAGTTGTGCTTGGGGAAGTAACTTGGGAAGGACAAGTGTAGGGAATGAAGGTTGTTTTTTTTGTTTATGCATTGATCACCATCTCCGATTTTAGGGTCCTCTACATTGCTTCCAACCATGTAGTAGGAGGTCACATTCTAACTTGTGCTCGAATATCCTCCTTGAAGCTACTAATCAAACATTCTTTATAGAAAGAATCTGTATAGATAGCTAATTTCTCAAAGGCTGCCATAAATTCTGTGATTGAGCTTGTTTGGCGTACCTTGGCAAGTCACCCCAAATAGTGAGTACCTTTCTCAAAACATCCATAGACAACTTTAAAAAACTGACCCCAAGTGATATAGCACACATATGATTTTTTATGCCATTCCCACCATTTCCATCCTTCCAGATCTAGATAAAAGACCCCCACCCCGAGTTTCATCATGTCAACAATAATTCCTTGGAGGGAAAAGTAATGTTCCATATGTGTGACCCTTCCAAATTGATCATAACCATCAAACTTGTTTAGGTCCACCTTAGGAGAATGGTGCCATATGTTTTTATCCATTGATTGATTATTGTGCGGACCAAAAAAGGGCTGCGAGTGGCTAAATAGTATTGAGTTAGAAGTTTCTTCACTGTGTTTCTCATTTTATTGTGTAGTCCACTTGTGTTCCTCTGTTATTCCCTGAGTTGGCATACCTGTCAATTTCTTAGTCAACATATTTTCAAAGTTGGATAGGTTATGTTGTAACTTCTCATCTAGCTTCTTATTCAATTGCTCATTCAACCCATCTAATTTATCATCCAACCTATTAAACTAATTTTCGAGGCTATTCAACCTGTTTGAAGTAGAGCGATGGTCATATTGTTTGGAGAAGAATGAGGTGGTTTATAGGTATTATCCTTCATGGTTGAGCTCGATGGAAAAAGTTACGAGGTCATAAGGACAAGGGAGTGTCAGGTGCTATAGCTCTATGATATATGTGTGGGGTCCAACAATAGTACTCGTCCCAATATCTCAAGGCACTAACTAAAGAGTCTCAATCGTGATCTTATCCATACTACTCAACTACCCAGATACTAGAGAGTGGTCTCCCCGAGTGCTGTTCTTGGTGTACTATAGCAACAAGATGATCGATTAACTTATCTAAATCTAGTTTCAGGTATACGTATGGGACTGCCTATATACCCAACGGTACATGGAAGTGAAATTCCATATACATGTATTGTCTGATGCGGTACAACTTGAAGGGGTACCAACAAGGTTTACAAGGGTTTCCAACAATGTGATTCCACTTGTATTTTGTGCATGTGTTCTTCCCATACCACAATTTTACTCACTGAAAGACATATCACTATGTTATTTAAAGATGCCAAAACACATCTCTAAAAAAATAAAATTATGAGCTTGTTAACCCCATAAAAAACTCTTAAAATGACCAGAAAATAACTTGTGTGAGGTAGGGCTTGAGGCCGAAAATGCAAAATGATCACAACTTTAGTTATACTTATCTAAATGGTTATTATGACCTCAATTGTGAAATTCTGCAGCTTTTTTGGATCTAATGGCACTAGTTTTACTAAAATCTATGCACTTTTTCGAAAGATATCCAATCTGCGAAATTCATGGCTGTCAATGGAAAAAAACACTAAAAAATTGTAGATTTTGAATTAGTGATATCTCCATTTTCCGGACTTCGTTTTGGACAATTGTTTTTTTGAAATTGGGTATTTTTTCGAGAGGAATTCAAATATATGGTTGGTTTCTTCAAACTCTGCATATAAAGTTTCAAATATTGACCAAAATACCGTTGTCCTCTTTTTCCCGTAAAAGATCCGCAAAAAAGAAAAAATATTCCCACTCCGTGCCCAAACATTCTCCCACTTCATGCCAAAGAAAGAGCTCGGATATCGATTGTTGTATAATTAACCCCAAAAATTTAGAGAAATCACATAAATTGTAGTGCAAAACCCAAGAATGCAAGATACAAGAGAGATAAAAATAGAGAGCTATGTTCACTTGCCTCTTCAAGGGGGAAACCTCCAAGAGCAATGCTCCAAATACAGTAAAAATTCTTGACAAAATAATACATAATCTTCTACTCAATATATAACTATCCATAGAGAACTTTAACTGCCTTTGGGCCCTTTATAATGAGGGTTTGTTAGAAATAATCCTAAGTCCTAACTAGACCTTAACAACTGGTTAGTTATGATACTATTGTGGGGTTGTTACTTTGAGATGTACTATTAATGTACCATTGATGTACATATGAATTTGACTTGGATTGGTGCCTTTTTCGCCCGTCTTCTTTTCCTTCTCAATTTTGTTAGTTATTCTATTTTCTTGGCTATTTTCTTGCCCTAATTTCAATCAAGGTTAACCAACTAATTTGGGCCTTAATACTAAAAAGGACCCTTATTATAATGAGTAACTATTAACTAACTATTTAATGAGCCTTATTCAAGAAAAATGGCCTCATACATTGATAAAGTATCTAAATAAGGGGGTTAGGTTAGGACCCTAACATACATCCATTTATTCAATTTATACGTGCAATTCAAATCACAAATGAATGTCAACGTTTTTTGATGTGATGCAACCATTTGCATCCATTTATTCAATTTATAAGTGTAAATGTGTTTGATTTCATAGTTGCAATGATATATATTTAACATGCCATTCACAATGCCCCTTTCCACTTGTATTATATGGAAGCATATCCTTCTCATCTAACTCATCTTCTAAGTGTTTCTAAACATAAGTCATCATCACTAAGCACCTTGAGGGGTATCTTGAGATGCATTTAATATAGGGAACAAATAAATTAGAGGAGTTGGTTACATTTAGTAGAAAATGGATGAACACGTTTTTTTTGTAGATTGTCTTGCACATAAATTTATGACCATTGAATAAAAAAGGATCTCTTTCACGTTTTATGTATTCAAGATATAGATGATTTGGCATAGGTAGATAGTTGGACAAATTTTTGTGAATAATCTAGTTTGGGATTCAAGATATTTGTGAAAATTTTGTAAGATATTCAACATTTTACTTTTAATGTTGAAATCAATATTTTATTAATTTTGATAAATTTATAAGCATTTTCAAGTTACACATTTCACCCATAGTGTTAATATAGAGTGCACTTGAATTTATTTGTTGCAATAAAACATTTAGCACATAAAAGTTTTTACACAAAATGTCTTTAGTGTATCTTATTAACTATGTATCTAACACATTTTGGTTATTTTATATGCTTGTTCACATCAAATATTCTTGTACATATCAGGGCTCGATTGATCTATTTCAAGACAAAGTATGTACTAAGGTCTCTAGTTATAATCAAACCAAATCCATTAGTTACTAGGTGATATTTCAAAAAACAAAGATGCTTGTTCACACAAAAACCCTTTTGTTAGTTTAATGTATCATAATGAATATATATCAAAAACACCTTTTATGCCATACCCTTGAAGGGACAACATGCAAATATTACAATTAAAAATGATTCATAATTCATTAAAGAGCTTAAAGTTCCAAAACAATTTATTTTATTTCAACATTATGGTTGTAAGTGGTTGTTAACTTTTGATATCCAACATCATAAAATGAATAAAAAACATAATTGCCCAATTATATATAACCATAATAAAATGACATAACCACAAAACAATAAAACATGTACATACCACTCTTTATTTCCATCACCTTGATTATCTTCTTCACTTGGCATGATAACATTGTTGTTCTCAAAAGATGTTTAATCTTATATCGTGTCTTAGTGCAAACCATCAATATATATCCTACACATCTGAGTTAAAAAACACTTGGTTCAAGTGTTTTGGGAAATCATAAGGCTACTTCTTTTCATTCCACATATTTTTAGACTTGATACATATTAGCCCACTA
>SNQJ01S0061609.1:59349-80943 GCA_010110895.2 Picea sitchensis | reverse complement strand
AGGTATTGTGCGATGTTTCCCCCCTTGAAGTTTTTGATGTTCTTTTAGGACAACTACATATGTGGAAGCATCATGCTGTTTATGAATTTAGGCTCTGTAGTGTCATTATTACTTTGGGATGTCAACTCTACAAGGTACCGGAGGTAGTTCCAAATACTTCGGTCTCTTTGATCTCTACCAAGAAGTTCAAAATTGTGGTCTCTTAGTCCAGGAGATTTGTCCTCTTTATGGTTCGGCCGAAAGGTGAATGAAAGGTCATTGCAACGGCCAAAACCTCTACACGAGGTCTCTCTACACAACAAAAGCAGGTGGACAAGATAGTAGAAGAGTACAAAACCATATTTTCCTCACCTATTGGGGAACCTTTGCACTGTTAAGTAAAGCACTCAATTGATTTGACACCTAATTCTCCTTTGCCTAATGACCCTATATATAGGTGCTTTCTCATGGAGAATGAACAAATCAAATGTAACATTCAAGAGCTAATTCTGAAGGGTCACATTAAACCAATATCCTCACTTCGTAGGAGCTCAATTGGTTTGGTACAAAAGAAGGATGAGACATGGTGACTTTGTATTTATTACAAATCCCTGAACAAGATCACATTAAAAACCTGGTACCCAATCCCCTAGATTAATGATCTTCTAGATCAACTCAAGGGTGCAAAAGTTTCCAGTAAGATTGATATGAAATTATGATACCACCAGGTGTTGGTTGAACAAACTGATGTATGAAAGACAACCTTCAAGCCTAAAGAAGGTCTCTTTGAGTGGTTGGTCATGCCTTTCAGCTTGATTAATTCTCCGACCACATTCTTATAGATGATGGATGATATATTATGGCCATTCACAAACTCCTTTATGGTTGTATATCTGGATGGCATCCTCATCTTTAGCAAAACCTGAGAGGAACACTTGAAGCAAATTCAAGAGGTTTTGGGCACCCGACGACAACAAAAGTTATATGCCAATTTGAAAAAATGTTCCTTTTGCATGTAGATGATTCAATATTTGGGATACATCGTTGATAAGTAGGGTGTGCATGTGAATGCAACCAATATCCAAGTCATCCATGCTTGGCTGGCCCTAGAGACATTGAGCGAGCTTTGTAGCATCTTAGGCCTCACCAAATTTTACCGTAGGTTTGTGTTGGGGTTCTTTCGTAACACTTGTTCCCTAAGTAAGGTGACTAAGGGTGGAGCCAATGCCAAGTTTGTTTGGGCCGCGACACAACATAAATCATTCGAGGATTTGAAATTATGCCTCTACTTAGCACCAATGCTTATTCTTCTAGACCTGGAACAACCATTTGAGATATAGACAAATGCTTTAGATTATGCTATTGGTGTAGTTTTCACTCAACATGGGAATCCAGTGGCCTATCATAGTGAAACATTATCTGATGTTCACAGATACCCCTCCTACGACAATTAAATGTACTCCATTGTGAAGGCATGTCGACAGTAAAAAGAATACATTATGGGAAAGGAAATGATCATCCATACTGATCATAAGCCTTTGCAATTCATGTAGACATAAGGGAAGTTACAAAATGACCACCATCAAAAGGGGTCCATGTACCTGCAACAATTCCACTTGAATATCAAGTACAAGAAGGGAAACACCAACCATGTTTCAAATTGCCTCAGTGGACCTTCGATCGTGGTGCTAACTACAATTTTGAACTCCCGTGGGCATGAGACCTCCATGTCATGGCCACAATTATACAACAATGACTGTGACTTTGCTTCATTCTGTCAGACATTGAGCACAGACAAATGTGTTCTAGAATTTCATCTCCATAACGGAATGCTATGCCCTTTGAACCATCTCCGTGTTCCTTCAAGCGAGAGTGTAAAGTTGATTTAGGAAGCTCATTACAGTCGGACAACATGACACTTTGGCGTGGAAAAAATAGTGACAGTATTGAAAAATAATTTTTATTGGTTAAATCTTCGACAAGATGTCTGCAAGTATATCAAATCCTGCACTGCATGCCTGCACCATTGCAAAACCCACCATCAAGAAATAAGGGCTATACACCTTTCTGTATTCTCTTGACAGGGATTTGGAGTCCATGTCCATGGATTACATGTCCGATCTACCTTCAACCAAACATTGTAATGAAGAGTCCTCCCATGCTTAGACTGAGGCTGTTTGAGCAGTCAAATTTGTTGAATGAATCCAACACATCCAATAACAAGTTCATGATATTTTGTAGAAAACCAACACCAAGTACAAACAAGGCCACAATCCACATCGGGTACCACATAAGTTTTAGGTGGGAGACAAGTTATGCTTGCATTTGTAGAAATAATATCTCACAGGACCTCATCAGAAGCTCTACCCACTCTTATACGAGCCTTACACGATCACCAAGGATGTGGGTGAGAATGATTTTGAATTAAGTATTCCCCCTTTCCTTGATTTGCACCCGATATTTAATGTGGAACTACTTTGACCATGTTTTCCATGTGATATTCCAGTGTTAATCCCCGCTAATTATAATGTAATTGTATAAATGTGAATTAGGTTGGTAAGCCGATGTGTTGGGTGAAGAACCTGTATTGATTAACATTGAAATAATTAATGAGGATGATAATAACTAACTGCGATACGAGAGGGATGAAAACAATGGGGGGCTATGATTCCACAAGCGAGATGGTCCAAGGGGGAATTATTCATGGGTATTAATCCGATCCACATTCCTTAAATTATTATCATTGTGTATAACATTCCATTTTCTAGTTGAGTGTTTTAGAGCCCAATCATTGAATTCATGTAAGAGGGTGGGTGTGAGAAGTCACATCCCATAATTATTGAGAGCATGGGGGATGAATAGGATTATCTTGGGGTAGAGTGCAAGTTAAGTAAGCGAGATAAAGAAAGAAAATTCGTACGGGTAGACATAGAAGAATTATTTTACTCACGTTTTTTCATAGAGACAAGTCTTTACATGCAAATTTTCGGTAACAAGAGAGGATAAGAGTGCTACGAAGACCACCAACCATGTTGTTCTTGAGGACAACCATTGTTTGGTTGTGTTTATGTTGTGAAAGAGGCATGTGTCCCTGTAAAAATGAGTTGTAAGCCTGTAATGCGTTTCTTGTTGAGGAAATGGTTCAAGAGCCTTGTAAAGTTCGTTGTGAGTGCTCCTAGAGTAGCTAAGAGGTTCTTGGTCAACTTGTTGCACTGGAGCCCTGGAGGGAAGTGGGAATGCCCGAGTGACTATGTGTAGTAAAGGAGGATCCCATTCCTTGGGTTGTACAAATTGCGGGGAAGAAAATATAACCTGGGTTTTGGGGCTATTGTTTGTGGAGAGTGGACAAGAAGGAGAGCCATATCTCCTCTTGGATTAATAGTCTCAACCTGGGGGTGGCTTGCTGTTGAGAGAAAATGAACATCAATGCCTATGGTTGGGAGGTTCATCCTTCGTATGCAACCAATTGATTATATTTTATAAACATATAAGTGTTATGTTGTTTTACTATGATTATTCCATAGTGTAAATGGATATTTTAATATTGTGTGCTTATTGGATGCACACACACACACACACACACACACACACACACACACATATATATATATGTTGTTATATGCATTGGTAAATTGACATATTGTTTTGTTGTAGTTTTTATGGGCCTGCTGCTCTTGGTTTTTTTTATATGCATGGAACATGTTTTTTGAATTCGTATTTAGCAGGCTAAGTCATTTTTTGTAGTAACGAGACTTAACTTGGAGGTTGGGTATGTCACAGAGTGTGGTATCATATTTTTTTGGTTGAACACCGAACTTGTATGGGCGAGAGATTAACATGAAGTTGGTAAATTCACCATTTCACCATTAGCACTATGTCGAATTTGGGGACAACGGTGAAATCTGAGTGAAATTATCAAATTTCTAGGCAAATTCAAGTCAGAATTGCACTCAAAATTATTTTTATGGAGGGGTCGTTTTGACTTCCAAAGGGACTGAATTTCACTTAGACAGTCAAGTCGGGCACTTTCACGATGGTCACACGCTGGAATATGCAAAAATAAACTAAGCAAAGAAAATACTTATGTGTGCTAAATATTGGCGCCATGCAGTGTGAAGCTTGCGATGTGCGCAAAATATTGGTGCGTAGTACGTGCATATTGAATATTGGTGTTGCATGGTGCAAAATTAATGGTGTGTGAGTAATACTGGTGCACGATGCGTGCACATTAAATATTGGCATTGCACGATGCGTGCACATTAAATATTGGCGCTGCACGATGCGTAATTAGTGGTGCATGCGTAATATTGGTGGGTGGTCCGTGCATATTGAATATTGATGCTATGGGGTGTAGAATTAGTGGTGCATGTGTAATATTAGTGCGTGGTACATGCGTATTGAATATTGGCGTTGCATAGTGAAAAATTAGTGGTGCGCGGTGCATGCACATTGAATATTGGCGCTGTGAGGTGCATAATTAGTGGTGTGTGTATAATATTGGTGCACAGTGCATGCACATTGAATATTGTCGCTGTGTGGTGCAAAATTAGTAGTGCACGTGTAATATTGATACGTGGTATAAAAATTGTGTGCGTTGAATATTGGTGCACGGTATAAAAGTTGTGCGTGATGAATAATGGTGCGCGATATAAAAATTGTGTGCACTTAATATTGTGCATGGTGCGTGCACTAAATATTGGCACTGTACATTGTAGAACTTGTATGTGTTGAGTATTGGTGCATAATACAGAACTGGTGCACACACGAGTTTTGAAAAGGCAAGGAAAATAAAGAGGAAAGAGAGGAGGAAGGAAAACGTTGACAGGGCAGGGCTAGGTTAGACATGAGGATGATATGGCATCACCTTAGGGTGCCATGTGGACCTAGAAGGTCACATTAACAACTACGTTAGGAAAGATGACACATACAAAATTGCTCTATAGTTTAAAACAAAAACAAGTATGGAGCCAAAATTGTACTTTGGTCATAGTAGGAGCATAATAACTTGGAAGAAGATAGATTTTTCTCGGTTTTTTTCCATAGTGTCGAGGGTTACAAAAATTATAGAGAGGGCCATTCACTAATTATTCTTTGATTTTCCAAAAAATGTAGATGTCCTTTTTTTGAAGATCAAGGTCAAGCTCAGTGGCAAGAGCACAGTTACCGCGAAAACTTGTACAAAATGTCATAAAAGTACACATGAAGATATCGTGGGATTGAATTGGAAGGATTTCAACGAGTTTGGGATGGAGGTGCCAAAAAAAGACAAAGTTCACTATTTTGTGCCACTTTTTGAGCATTTTTGAGATTTTCAGAGGAAAAGGGTTCCCAAATGACAATTCTGATTTTTTTTATTTACTTGACATTTTGTGCACTCATCATGCTAGACAATTTTAGTTTATTAAAGTTTTTATAGAAGTGCGTAGTTTGGGAGATATCCAATTTGACTAAAAATTCGATGCCTGGAAAAAAATGGGTGAAAAATGGCAAAGTTATCATTTCCAGCTTGTTGCAAATTTTGACTGGAGGATTAGATTGACAATTCGAGAGTTGGTATGAATTCCCTAACATCAATATTATCTATGTATCATACAAAATTTTCCTTGGTTCCTAACATATTTACTTCTACAAGTGACAGAAGTTGGTGTCTAGGACTAATTGCACCAGAACGAAAAGTGTACAAAAGAGGTAAATTAACAATATTCAGATGACTATAACTTTCTGCTCAGAGCTCAGGATGGAGAAAGGAAGTAGCAATTGTAAATGTGTTTGATAAGAGAATCCAACTATCCACTCATATTTTAGGTTTGAGCATAATATTTCCCAAGGAATTAGAAAGAAGGTGAATGGTGAACTTGAAGAGCACAATTGAGCAAAAATGGAAATTTTGGGAAGCCATAACTTGGAGCTCATAAATAAGAATGAGGACTGAGTACAACCATTCTAAAGGTAATCTAGGGGAAAATGTTATATAAAGAGTAGGTTCTCCAAGGAAGCATTAGGTTGTGTTATAACTCTATGGAAAAAATGGACAATTGGACTCTATGAGCCATACAATTGGTTAATGTGAAAGTTTTGTAAAACAAGTCAATTTTGGAGAAACATTTGTATATGTTAGAGGTACATGCCAAAGGTGAGTACTGGTTCAAAATAAGAGTATTGATGCTTATGATAATGCCTAAGAAGTGGTGTAGTGACACCTTTGGAAGTGAAACCCTTTAGCAATAAAAGAGGTTGAGCTTAATAACATTGTAATTTTAATAAGATGAGAAGCACTCAAGCATAGAGTGTTGTGTGAAGAGACTTCTAGAAAGAGGATGATATTCCATAAATGGAGATTGTGTGGGTCTACCCCAAAGTAATCCCAAGGCGAACAAGGAAGCAAGTCAAAGCTTGTGTGGTTGGCTGAGGCAATAAAGAGTAGCAGAGGAAGTGCAGGGATGCATAACAAGTAATAAAAGGTTGACAAAGGACGCACTCAGAATAATAGAGTTAGATCAGTATTCGACTGCTATGTATTCTGAATGGATTGAAAAGGATAATCAATACATTTTCTCACATAAAGCATAAACTCAACAAGTGAAGAATGTCACAACATGCGAAGGGAGTTAAGGAGGACTTCATAGCCTTGAAAGTAGAAATGTAGTGACTGCTACAAAGCTTGCTATAAGAGAAGGAAAAATGATATCTATATGCAAGCATAGGAATGAAAGAAAAAAAATAATTGTTAATCTATGACTTATCTACTTGTGTCTAAAAGTATTTAGACAAATAAATATGCCTTTATTATCAAAGTGCACAGTAGAAGCATGGTGTATGTATAAAGAATTCAAGGGGCAGAATAATAAAGGTTACTCATTGAGAGTGCCAATAAAGAATATAACATCCCATTGGGAGTTGATCGGTCCCAAGTGGATAGGATAGGGCTTCAAAAGAAATTACTCAATGGAGTAAGGAAAAGTGTTCAGATAAAAATGAAAAACCAATAGACAACTAGAGATAATGGCATTGATGCCATGCCGTGGATGGTTAAAATGGGTTGAAAATTATCTAGTATCAAGGTGTTGGAAGGGTATAAAATACATTATTCCAATGTGTTGAAATATTCCAACAATGTAAGGATTGGAACATGATCACTCAAGTGGAGGTAGTGGCCAATAAGGCATATTGGCTGGAAGTGCATATGGCCAAGTGGAATATGGATAGAACAAGTTCAAATAAGAGATTAGTGGTGCAGATAAGCATAGTGATAGTGTACATAGTTGCGAGAATCTACACGAATTCAAGGACAACCATATACAACAACAAAAATAAATAAAAAAATAAAGCTTAAAGAAATATGCATTAGAATGCATAAAAGAAGTGATGCATGAATGCATATAAGAAAAATATAATGCATGTACATGGATTAGACATGATGAGATTGAATGCATGATGCATATTGATGTGTATTTGTGCATGTGGGCATGCCTGAACATGCTTATGGCATGCTTGTAATTTGAGAATAGTCCGCTGTTATGTGTGAATAATTATGTCATGATAATTGAATAAAACTAATGGTGGATTGTGTATCTAGGAAAAATGTTATGGCATGGATGAGAATGATGTTGATAATACCACTACACAAGAAATCCATCCATATGAAGACAAAGGAGGATGGTAAGAATGTTGACCAATAGAATTGGTGAAGGGAGTCATCAAGTTTCTACAAAATAGCAAATGATCAGGAAGAATCAAATACCTTGATAACAACAATGCATGTATGCATTTGGTTGCTTATGCTGCATAAAATGATGAAGGGAATTGAGGTAAGAATTCCCTTAGCTAAATTTCCAATATTTGAAATTGATTGAAGGTAGAAGGCCTTGAGTATAGACATGTTGTGTAATTATTGAATGCATCTATGAAAAATTTAATTGCATATTATGTTACGTTAGTTATGAGATCATAACCAGGTCAAGTCAAGAGACATTACTCCTATTGTCGCAATGAATTCCAATAAAGATGGACATATGTGGGGCCATGATGAGGTTGGAAATGGAAATACTATAGCACCATACAAGTGTGTAATGGTCTTTCCCTGTGTAATCTATGTTTGGATTGCAACCTCTTTTCCAACACGAGAGAGAACTAAGAGAATTACATTCCTAGTGATGTGTATGGGCCGAAGAGGAATGTATCGAATTAATCAAAGAAGTAATTGGGGAAGAGGTTGAATGATGTGTTGAGGTGTGGGATATACCTTCCAACTCACATGGTGGAATGCATGAAATGAACATATGGTATTCCAGAATTAATGTGAGGTTGCATTGTGTAAGTGTGACCATGGGTATTGACGTATTGGTTTTATTTATTGGTAATGTTTGATTGCATTATGTAAATCTTGGTATGATAGATAATGCATGTGAAAGAAATGATAATTTCATTTCATTTAATGTTAATAATAGTTGGAAGTGATAGAATTTTTAGATTACTATAATTTTGAAAGTCACTTCATGGGTTGAATGCAAATGTTGTAGTGAAATGATATTGTGCATGAGAAGCTAACAATCTGTTTGGCTAAGTGAAAATTGAGAAAATGAAGGAAAATGGTCTTGGATGTGGCAATGGTGTAAGACCATAAAGAAAACCGATGCCTATTGTTGCAAGAGCCAAACATAATGAACATAAATCTCATGCTTTTGAAATTTTATTTTCATATACAAACAAATTTGAGAAAGTAATAATTAAAAATTGTATGATATGTTAACAATTTGTTTGGTTGCATGGAAATTGAGAGAATTGCAGAAAAAATGGTATTGGATATGGAAGGGATGTAATCTCATAAGGAATACCGATTCCTACTGCTGCAAGAGTAAAAAATAATGAGTATAATTCTCATGCACGAGAAATTTTATTTTCTTGCATAAAACAATTTTGAAAATTTATAATTTGAAATTGTTGACAATCTATTTGGCTGAGTGGAAGTTGAGAAAAATTGTAGTAAAAATGGTATTAGATATGGAAATGGCGTAAGCCCATAAGGAATATCAATATTTGTGATTGCAAGAGTCAAACTTCTTGAGCATAAAACTCATGCTTGGGAATTTTCGTTTCCCTGTATAAAACATATTTGAAAATTTCTAATTGAAAATTGTATGATAATGTCTTATATTGGCTGTATGCATATGATGCAGATGAGACGATTTCTAGAGGTTACAAATTCCAGTGAAAATATGGTAGTGATTTGGTGCTTCCCTTGCACAACAAAACCTTGAAAAATGATGGATTGCCCAAGGGACTGTGTAGCAATGAAGGGGATGCCTGAGCTTGGAGGGAGAGGATGACAAGGGGGAGGTTGCTCATGAAATAGAGAAATGTTGGCACAGGGGAAAACCCAGGGTTCAGCTCCAAAGAGTGCACCAACAAGCCCTAACTACTGGCCCTTTAGGCAACACCTGCGAAGCAGATGCAGTCTCACCCGAAGCAGCTATGGGGGGGTTGCAGGACATAGATGTCTACAACCAAGGGGATATCAAGTGGATCCAATACAAAATTAATATAGAAGTTATATATCATCTACTAGTTTAGATCTACTCCACAAAACTATCTATCATATCTAACATAGTAATGCAATAATGGTCTACCAAATGACAAAGAACATAGCATCAATCACACACAACACAAAATATACATGGTTCACCCTCTCTCTAGGGCTATGCTTATAGAACTGTTCTTTATAATATATTAAGATGAAGCATACAGTTCTCATTTTTTCTCTTAGCTATCATATCTTATTTCTTATTCTCTCTATCTCTCCCCTTCCTTCACACCTAGATATAGGGTTGATCTTCGCACCCAGCTGAAGATCTTACAATCCGAGAAGGATCAACACTTCTCTCTCACACAATAATCCTCACTCGATCACACAATAACAAATATGACAATAAAAACAACAACAACCCATCTTAGGTCCTTTAGACCTCTATTGATACATTAGAATCACTCATCCATAGCCTTAGGCCGAAACCTAGGTGTCAAAACCATAGATACAAAAACCCTAGGTATCTAAAACCCTAGTTCAACTTGACCTACGTTTTTAGGGCTTCACCAGCCTATCTTTCTTTCCTTCTCGTGCGGTGCTCCAAAGCATCCAACGGTGGCTTTTTCCTCTTACTGATCTATCCACAATCCATATTTCTTGTTGATCTATCATCCTTGATCTCCTTGTCCAACGACTTGCTTCCTTTTACTTCGCTTCATCTTTTCTTCTCTTTTTCTCACTTCGACCTGGTAACAATCATTGTGTCTTCCATGTAGTTCACATTTTGTCTTTTATTCCTTAACCTTCACTTACTTCCATCACCAAGGGACAGCAGGCCCCCTACACTCACCTATGACTCATCCCGAGGCACTTTAGATATGATCTTTTTGTTTTACTTTGACTTCAGGCTGCACATTGCAGCCTTTGCTTCCTGCTCTATACCTCCTCTCCTTCCTTCTGCAGACTGTCTTTTCTATGTCTGGTACCCAGTTTCAACTGCACCTGGTACCTAGACCCTTAGCCTAATGCTTTTACCAAGAGTTGCAAGGCAGCTGGTTGTCATAATACAACTTCAGTCGACTCTCGTTAACCAAACCTTCCCTCCATTTTGCATTCAAAGTCTTCAACTGCACAACTCCTCCTTCTATAACATAGGCAACCTCATAAGGCCCAAGCCAATCCGTTCTGAACTTTCCTGGATGCTTCATGAATTTACTTTCATTTACCAATACCAGATCACCTTGCTTAATTGCCTTCTTCTTAATGTGTCTGTCATGGTAGGCCTTCTCTCTTTCTTTCTGTACCTATTGATGAAATCCTACATTTGTCTTCCTCCAGTTCAACCAACTATGCAAGCCTCTCTCAAAGAATGCCAGTGTCGTCCATATCTGTAAAGGCAACAATTCTTAAGCTTGGTACCAAGTATTCCATGGGGACAACGACTTCAAGTCCATACACAAATTTAAAGGGGGTTTGCATTGTTAGATTCTTGCAAGTGGTTCTATAGGCCCATAATACTGCTAGTACTCTTAAATCCTAGTCCTATCTATTAACATTGCAAATATTCATTAGTGTTGTCTCCAAGATTTCGTTGAATTCTTCAACTGTCCCATTTTCCTGTGGATGGTAAGATGTGCTCCTCTGATGATGAACTGTAAATTCCTCGGTCAAGGCTTCAATGATTTTATTTATGAAATGTGTGCCTTGATCACTCATAAGGATCTTTGGGCATCCAAACTTGGTTATGATGTCATCAAATATGAAGCCCGCATCTGTAGTTTCACTACAATCCTTAACTTCTCTTGCTTCAACCTATCTGGTCAAGTATTCTGTTGCAGTAATGATGTACCTTGCTCCTGTGCACTTCCTTAGTGGGTTTATAGGTCCCACAAAGTTAATGGCCCATTTCTCAAATCCTTGTAGGGTCAATAGTGGTGTTAACTACATTTCATCTCTTCTGGACAATTTCCCAACTCTTTGGCATACATCACAGGCTCTGTAATAGTCTTTAGCATCTCTGTGTAAGGTAGGCCACCAAATTCCAGTTCTAAGAACCTTCTGCGCAGTGGCTTTCCCTACATAGTTTCCTCTTGCGATGCCTTCATGAGCTTCTGTGAGGATCAATGGTTGCTCTGCCTCCATAACACACATTCTCAATATCTCATTAGGTCCCATCTTGTATATCTTTCCAGCTATAAGTGAAAAGTATGTATCATGCACTACTAGCTATTTCTTCTGGGGAATTGTATACTCACTAGGTTCCATTCCTGTTGATAGGAACTTGAATATCTCTGTGAAGTGGTCATCATTCTTTTTAATGGCTAGTATCTGCGCATCCGACAGTGTATCCTCCAAACTAGTGGGTTCTTCTCCATGTTCCAACCTTGACAAGTGGTCGAGAACTTTGTTCATTCTCCCTGTCTTAACTACAATCTCAAAGTCATATTCCTGAAATAACATAAGTCATATGCATATTCATCCCCCCAACATTGGCTTGTTGACTAAGTATTTCAGTGTAGAGTGATCAATAAACATTTTAAAGTGTCCTCCCAACAAGTAGTGGTGAAATTTCTGCAGTGCATATACCATGGCTAACCCTTCTCTTTCAGTGGTGGTGTAGTTAATCTCTGTTGTTGATAGATTCCTGCTAGAAAAAAATAACGGGTGGTCGATGTCTCCTATTCCTGGTTGTTCTAACACAACTCCTAATGCAATAGAAGATGCATCGACATGCACATGAAACTTTTTACTCCAATCTGGGAAAACTAGAATAGGCGTGGTAACCATTTTTTGTTCAGTGTGTCGAAGCTTTGTTGGCATTCCTTTTTCCAGTGAAATTGACAGTCTTTCTTCAAAATCTTCTCCATAGGTGCTGTAATCTAGGCATATCCTTTAATGAACTTCCTGTAATATCCCGTATGTCCCAACGCAGTGCACAACTATTTGACTGAAGTAGGAGGTGGCATATCAACTATAATGGCAATTTTAGATGGGTCTACCAACAATCCTTGCTTGCATACAATATGACCTAACAACACTCCGAATGGTGAAAATAAAATGCACTTCGTCAGGTTTAAGGCAATCTAACACTACCTTCACTTGTCCAACATTAGCCTTAGACATTCAATATGATTTTTCAATAAACTAAAAACAATCCAATCATCAAAATATGCTTCTAGAAATTTATGTAAGAACTCTTTGAATGATTTGAATACCACCCTGGAAAAAATGGTTGGGGCATTCTTCAATCCAAATGAAATTACTTTATATTGGTAGGATCCCCATTCTGTGGTAAAGGTAGTCTTATGGCGATCTTCCTTGGCAATCCGGATCTGATGGTATCCTGAAAATCCATCTATAAAAGAATATACTTCCTGACCTCCTACATCATATAACACTTCGTCAGTAAATGGTGTAGGGAATGGGTCATGCAAACAAGCATCATTCAACTTCCTGAGATCTACACAGATCCTGATCTCTCCTGTCTTCTTGTCTTGCACCACCATAGGGCTAATCCACTCTGACTCTTCAACAGGTTCTATAATCCCTGCTTCCAGCATTATGTCGAGTTCAATATTCACTTTCTCCTTATATTTAGGGTTCAATATGTAGGGTCTCTACTTGACTGGTCTTGCATTTGGTTTCAAATGGATCCTCATTTCTCCCATAGGCTGTTTAATGCCCTTCATATCAGTGAACTTGGTCGAAAACAAGTCCTGATATTCATGCAGTGACTTGGTGATCTTGTCAATAGTGGCAACATACCAGTAATCTCCAACATTTGCAAGCTTCGATGTTTGCTCTGTTACAATATTGAATTTCTTGATCAGCTGTCCAATAAATGGTAGCTCAAATCCTAGTCCTTCCACATCTCTCCGGCCTTCTGTTTCTGCGATGTTCACCTTTCTAGGATCATCGTCTTTATCAGTGTTGATGTTGTAACAACCTTGCGGTTTCTAGAGAGGCGCAGTCCATTCATCCTCTTCTTGCTCTAAAGGGAGGCGAGGTGCCTCCTCAAATACTTTCTGTCTTATAGTCTGTAATTCTTGATATAATGTAAGATATTGGATTTCGAATAAAAAGGTGGTGACAAAGTTCTGAGTCATACCTTCCCACTCTGCAGTGATGAGGCGCAGCTCTGCTTGAAGGTACCAGTTGATAGGGATAGTGTCCAGCGTGTTTATGAATTTGTGCACCCACTTCTCTTGATGAATGGCTCTCCAAGCTTCCTCACAACTTTGCACATGGTCCTTTGGGCGGCTTCAGCCTATGTACCTCACTTCGCAGCCTTCTACTTGTGCTGATAACCATGCGGTCATGAGGGTACGACATTGTACCCATTCTGTAATGTTGTTTTTATGAGTCCCCCACCATCTTGTTGGTGTGGCTTTCAAGGCCTCATCTATTTCCAACAAGCGTTGTTGTGTTGGTACACTTTCTTCAAAGTTCGATAAGAAGGTTTCTAACGGATTTAGACCATCAAAGGTGGGTTAGTTACTTACTGTTGTGTTGATCCAACATACTTCTCTGGTTAATCTAGCACATATCCTTGTAGATACTTCATACATTTTGTTCTGCCAGTTCTCCAGTGCTTCTTCTGAGTCTGATGAACATGCGCAGTCACTTCACTATCTCAAATTTCCATCCGTCATAGGATTAATGTAATCCTGTTGTCTGGCTCTTAATATGTATATGTTTTCTAGTTCGTATGCACGGTCTTCTTCTCTAATGGGCTCAGTGTATCGCGGACCTTCATCGGGATCTAACAATGTGATGAACCTAAGTCCATCTCCTTCAAACATCATTCATCTTTTCTTTAAATCGACCATAGTGGAATTATTGAAATCCCAATCAATTCCTATCAGTGTAGGATACAGACAACTATCATCAACTGTCTCAATTACCTCAAAGTCTGCAAACATCCTTACTCCGTCGATGGCCACAGGGACATGTTCCAATTTTCCAAAGGGGTTTACTACCTGCTGATTATCCATCCTAAGCTTGATAGGGGAATAGATCAACTTAGGTTTTCCCATTAGTGCTCAGGTTTGCTTCGTCATGACATTGACCTCCGACCCTAAGTCAAGGACCACAGTCTATATCATATTCTCTAATCTGAGCATTCATGTGTATTTCCTTGTTTTTCCTTCTCATCTTGGATAGTTTATGTACTTCATTATTCAGTAAATGATCTACCCTTCCTCTTTCATACTGTCCGACCAAATTTTGCAGTTCTTGTGTAGATTTCTCGTCTTTAATTAGCTCTATAAATGTATACAAGAAACTAACAAGTTTACTTGCCTCTTTTCCATCTCCGGGCGAAGCATACTGATCAAATGCTAGAGGCATTCCACATTCTCTAACTTCTAGTTGTGTATTTGATGAAGAACCTTGGTCTCCCCTGAATTCTCTTCTTGCCTCCTTGAACATTTGTTTTTCTTTCTTTGCATCAAAAGTTTGTGTCTTCTCTGCAAATTTCCTAATTCCTGATTCTTCTTTAGCCTTTCCTTGGGTCATTATGTCTTATCCTGTAACAATTCCTCCTCGAGTGATAACAATGACTCTAGGTTCTTCTCCGTGAGGTTTGACTTTGATCAATTGTATCTACGGCTTCTGCTGAGTTCCCCATTTCTCTTGAAGTTTAGCCAACAATGTTGGACATTCCTTGATGACATTCTCGAAAGAGTTTCAATAGCTACAATTGGTACAAGGGTTCTGACAGTCCCTCGCCAAGTGTCCAGGCTATGCGCTGTTATAATAGATTATCTATCCTTGGCCCATACCTCCTCCTCTTCCTCTTCCTCGGAATACACCACGAGGGTTGAAGTTTCCTCTCCTAAAGGAGTTATACTGCATAGTGCTTCCTTCTTGCTGTACTTCACCTTGAATCTTGTATATATCCCTTGACCTTTCATGCATGAGATAATAATCCCTACAATCCCTATCATCATGTCCCACAGACTTACAGAACATGCAATACAGATTTGTGGGTGTCTGAACATATTTTTGCATGTAGTATCACTCACCAGGGTGATGTCTGTTTTTTCATACCTCACACCAGGGTAGGGTAACTTGTTTCAAGGGGATTGGAGCTCCAAAGGCCAATTATTCATGGAATAGGGGACAATGTTCCTTGTCATGTCCTTCTAACCTGCATCTGACACACCAGATGTATTATCTTTTATCTTTTCCCTTGTCTTTCTTCATATCTTCGACTTGCAGATACAAACTAGTTAGCTGACTCAATATTTGACTCATACCTGAGCTGGATTCTCCCATAGGGGTTGATTCTAGCTTCATGGCGATCACTAGTGCCTCAGCCTATGAAGCAATCTTCTATTGCATCAGAGGAACTATGATGTGTGGTAAGAGGGAAACAATGAACCATTCCTTTTTCTGATCATCTGGGATTTGAAAACTCAGATGGCATGTCAAGGTCTTGAATCTCTTATCGAACTCTCATACCGGTTCAACTATTCTCTGCTTCTTTTCTTTCAGTTCTGTAATGTAGTGTGATTCTGACTTAGGTTTCTTGAATTCATCAATTAGCGAAGTCTTAATGGAATTTAGTGTTTTAGGCATATCTCCTTGGACAAATTTCATATACCATCTCTGCGCGATCTCTCAGGGTAGTACTGAACTGAGTTTGTTTGACAGCTTCATCGATGATATTCTTAATGATCCACACATCTTTGCAGAGAAACCAGTGTTGTTCAGGGTATTCAGATCCATCTCCTCTAAAGGTGGGTAAACTCATCTCGTCTTCTATAGATCTCCCTAGGTTTTTGGACTGAGTATGTGGCGGAATACTAGTGACAGTGCTTTGAGCGCTCTGGTGACTCTGATTACTCTGATTGCTTAATGTTGTTGAAACAACAATAGGATTAATAGTACTTACTTCGACAGTCGACGCAATTCCTTAAGATTTTGGTTCTGCTTGGTGAGGCTCTGCAACTTTCCCTTCCTTTGAATATTCCTCGTCTGTCAGATCTGCCTCTTCTCCACTGTAGAAATCCTCGTCCTCGTAGTTTTTCTTAAACAGGTTCACGAGAGGAACTTCTTTGAACATTCTCCCACTGTGCGTATGTCCAGCCTCTATGTCGCTATCATTGTTCGAATTCTTGAACACTAGCCTTTTCGGATCCATCTAGCTACTATATCTTCAAGATGTTCCTCTCATGCAATAGCATCTTGATCCTCAACTTCAGAAAATGTAAAAATATTCCTCTGGGTCCCTTGAAGAAATATCTCTCGGCTTGGCTATATGAATCTACTCTGTCAACAACAAACTCGGTGATATACCCTCCATTGGTACTATCAAACCGGTGATCTACTTCCCTTGACACAATTTTATCAACTTTCTTGACCTTCTTGATCAATGCCGACGTCCAAACCACAAGCGGCCTAGATCTGATCTCAAATTGGGTATCTTCTAACCTAGCTAGCCACTCATATATCTCCCGATGGATTCCTCCAAAGAAAATTTTGTGTATATCAGTAAAGATATATTTCTCCAACCAATCCTCTGTAATAAGATTAAGGTTCTTGTTCTGAGCTTCAACAAAGTCCTTTTCTTGGTCTTCTATCCACTTCTGAATCTCAGTCTTCGATGGAAACCACCTTTACATTCCCTCAAGAAGATTCCTATCCTGACAATGGAACCATTTGTTGGCACAGGGGAAGACCCGGGGTTTAGCTCTAAGAGCACACCAAAAATCCCTAACTACTGGCCCTTTCGGAAACACTTACGAAGTAGATGCAATCTCACCCGAAGCAACTATGGGGGGGGGTTGGAGGAAATATATGTCTACAACCAAGGGGATATCAAGTGGATCCAAAAAAAAATCAATACAACAGTTATATATCATCTACCAGTTCAAATCTACTCCACAGAACTATCTATTAGATCTAACACAATAATGCAATAATGGTCTACCAAATGACAAAGACCCGAGCATCAATCACACACAACACAAAATATACATGGTTCACCATAGAACTGTGCTTTATAATATATTAATATGAAGCATACAATTCTCGTTTGTGCTCTTAGCTAGCATATCTTGTTTCTTCTTCTCTCTATCTCTCCCCTTCCTACACACCTAGTTGCAGGGTTGATCTTCACACCCAACTGAAGATATTACAATCCTAGAAGGCTCTACACTCAACACTTCTCTCTCACACAATAATCCTCACTCGATCACACAATAACAAAGATGAAAATAACAACAACAACAAAAACCCATCCCAAGTCCTTTAGACCTCTATTTATACATTGCAATCACTCACCAACAACCTTAGTTCGAAACCTAGGTGTAAAAATCCTAGATACCAAAACCCTAGGTATCTAAAACCCTAGGTCAACTTGACCCATGTTTTCAGTGCTTCACCAACCTGTCTTTCCTTCCTTCTCGCGCGGTGCTCCAAAGCATCCAATGGTGGATATTTCCTCTTGCTGAGCTGTCCATGATCCGTCTTTCTTGCTGATCTATCATCCTCGATATCCTCATCCAACGACTTGCTTCCTTTACTTCGCTCCATCTTTTCTTCTCTTTTTCTCACTTTGACCCAGTAACAATCACTGTTTCTTCCACGTAGTTCGCACTTTGTCTTTTCTGCCTTAACCTTCGCTTACTTCCATCACCAAAGGCCAACAAGAAACAACCATATGAACAATTGATTATGTTTATTGTGTTAATTATGCTGAAAGAATTTTGTTAAGATGTTGTGCAGGAGGCACCATTGCTACTATTTGAAGGTTGGATATTTCATTATCATAGCTGGAGTTCTTGGAGCCACAACTCAGATACTTCCTATCCAACCTTGTGTTGTAACCCTGGAAAGGGAAATGGTATCGTCTAAGGGACTGCAATGTAGAGAAGGGGGTACACTTCCTTGGGTTGTTCAGTTTGAGGGAAACGAGAGTTTGTTGGTTGAAATTGGTGTGAGAATCGACAAAGCATGAAAGATATTGCAACTGGAGCAAGTGTAAAGTGGTGCAGGCCATGAAGGATGAGACACTGCTACTGGAAATTGTTGCTAGAATGAAGAGTTGTGAAATTATCTTGCATATTTTGGGCCAAGGATCCTACATATCTATGGTTTTTGGGTCGAAGTGCCTATGTATATATATGTTTTAGGTCAGAGTACATATATATCTATGTATTTATGTTGGTCTTGGATGTCTACTTTATTTGGTCGGAAATCCTATGTATCGATTAAAGGCCAGAGAGCCTAGATTTGTAATATGTATGAACACATGTAAGGTGTTGTGCATTGAGGACAATGAAAAAATAAGGGGGATGAGAATGTAACATCCCTATTTTTAATTCTTGTGAATTATAATGTAACTATATAAATGTGTGTTAGGTTGTTGAGTCGATGTGTTAGGGAGAATAGCCTGTATTGATTAATATGGACAAGGGTCGAACTATGTGTTATGGACATTGAAATAATTAATAAGAATGATAATCATTGGTTGCGATACGAGAGGGATGGAAATGATGGGGGGTTATGATTCTGAAAGAGAGAGGGGTACAATGAGGTATTATTCATGGGTATTAATCCAACCCATATTCTTTAAATTATTATGATTGTGTATAACCTTCCATCTTCTGGTTGAGTGTTCTAGAACCCAATCATTGAATTCATATAAGAGGGTGGGAGTGAAAAGTCACATCCCATATTTATTGAGAGCATGTGGGCTGAGTACAATCATCTTCTGCAAGTAAGATAAAGAGAATAAATTCATATGGGTAGACATAGTAGAATTATTTCACTCACATTTTTGCATATAGACGAGTCTTTACGTGTAGATTTTTGGAAACAAGAGAGGAGTAGAATGATGGGAAGAGCACAAAACATTATTTTCTTGAAGAAAAATACTGTTTCACTGTGTTTATGCTGAGAAAGAGGTCTGCATGCTTGCAAAAACAGATTGTAATCCGATAGTGCGTTTCATGTTGAGGAAATGGTTCAAGAGCATTGTGAAGGCTGTTGTGAGCACTCTTCGAGTAGCTAGGAGGTTCCTAGTGAAATAGGTTAATTGGATCCCTTGAGGGAAGTGAGAAGGCTATAAGGACTATGTGTATTGAAGGGGGATCCCATTCCTTAGGTTGTGAAAGTTGTGGGGAAGAAAGTAGAACTTGCATTTTGGGGCCGTTGTGTGTGGAGTGTGGAAAATTAGGAGGGCCAAATATCCTTGTAGACTAATAGCCTCAACTTAGGGGTGGCCTGTTGTTGAGAGAAAATGAAAAACAACACATATGGCTGGGAGGTTCATCCTTCCTACACATCTAATTGGTTATATTTTATAAACATATAAGTGTTTTGTTGTTTTATTATGATTATTCCATTGTGTAAATGAATATTTGAATGTTGTGTGCTTATTGGATGGACACACACACACATATGTTGTTAGATGCATAGAAAAGTGACATATTGTTTTGCTACAATTTTTGTGGGCTTGCTGCCCCTAGATTTTTCTTTTATATGTATGGGACATTTTTTTTAAATTCGTATTTAGCAGGCTAAGTCATTTTTTGTAGTGATGAGACTCAGCTTGGAGGCTAGGTATGTTACATTCCACCTCTCTTGGACAATTCAGACGTGGTCGAGAACTTGGCCCCTACAAAACTCAATATTGATTGCAATGAATAGAGGATAGTTGATCGGATCATGGACACCAAGACGAAGGGCACTCGCCAATAGAAAATTCAGTTCTCTTGGGTTGTCAAAGTAGGGAAGCTTCTTCACCATGGAAAGTGGCTCACCACGAGTCGTATTCAACATAAGTTTTCCCATTTGATGAAGTATCTTGACGCAATGGGGACCATTGCTTCCTAAGGGGGGAGGATTGATCCAAGTGGATTCTGGTGGCCACCCACCTGTTCCACTAATTCAGAATGGTTCCACATCTTGACATTTTTTTTACAGTTTTTTCGGGTCCCAAAATTTCAGGGCCTTTTTGAGGCCCTAAACTAAGTTTTTTTTGGTGAGGAACATGTTGGAGATCATATGCAAAATTTACGCCCTCGGGAAGTTGGCGTATCAACTAACCACATCAGGGCCCACAAACCTTTTGGCATTTCATCTTCTAGGGTTAGGGTTTTGGATGTTTATGGTTTTTTGATTGATGCTTTATGTTAAAAGTCCTTTTCAGCCTCTTTGTAATCAACTTCTTGCAAATGAGCGGAATTGACGTATCTCTCACTTCACGGATAAACTACCACCATTCTAAATAACTTGTGCACTTTTCATTTTACAATCTTTTATATTCCAATCAGTCATTAATGGAATCCGAGTTTAACTTTATTACTGTGTTTCTTGCAATATCTCTGTAAGTGTCCTTGTTATATCTCTTTTTTCATGTTGTTCTCAATATAATCTAGATAAATTTTGATCGCCCATGCCGTACAATGCGACAATGATGCATAGGCATGCTAATCTTAGTGCGGCTTGTTATAACCCTATAATTTATAGGATCAACTGTTGATTGTAATTTTCTTCCTTTAGTGTTTTTGTCTTGCAGATATTGCTTCATTTTACAAAATAAAAAGAAAAGAAAAAGAAAGAAAAGAAAAGAAAAGAAAAGAAAGAAAATAAATGAGAAAAACAAAAATAGGGCATAAAAGAAAAAGGATAAAGCTCCATGAATTGATAATGACTTGATCCATACAGTGTAAACATGGCCAAGTCTTTTAAATTTAAGTATTTAGGATTAGTGAATAAGCTTAGCTATAGTGTCTAATCTTTGCCAAGTAAATTAGGTTAGCTAGTGAATAAATTTGATCAAATAGTCTAATCTTGGTCAAATAACCCAAGGGTAGAGTATTTTCTTAGCCCAACAGTTTAAGCTGGGCTAAAGGTGCAAAGGAGTAGGTTAAAACATAGGTTAGTTAGTTTCTCTTCAATAAAATGTGTAAGATGATCGATGAAAAATGTAGGATTTTGATGGTGAAATGTTTTTTCTAACCCCATGGTGAAAAAAGAAAGGGGTCAGTGCGCAAAACCCATAAAAAGGTCATTAAGCCTAATTTTGGCCTCACATATTGAAATGCGCCCCAGAGATTAAAGATTGGGCCTAGATCTAT
>SNQJ01S0061609.1:41783-56063 GCA_010110895.2 Picea sitchensis | reverse complement strand
GGGTTAGTGAGACATTAGGGTTAGTTAGGGTTTCAAATTTAAAAAGTTTGAAAGGTTTGTTTTGGCACAATAAGCTCAACGTTGGAGAGTTAGACTAGTGCCTTAGGGTATTATGGATTCAATAGGTAGGGACTAGGTCTTGGGAGAATCTAAATCTAAGGACAAGAGAGTTAGGCTTTATGGTGCTACAATGGCAGGGCCATAGAGTCAAAACCCTAAGGGAAGGAGGCTCATTCTGGTGTTTCTTAAGCAAGGCCTCATGCTCCTTCCTCTTTCTTTAAATATTCTTGGAAAAACGGCTAGCTTTAAAGTACAAGTCTAAGGGAAAAGAGTGTTGCAAGAGAAAGGCTCTTCAAACCCTAAAAAGTCAAAACCCTAGGTGTAGAATCAACTAGGCCTATGACGTCACCTTTTTTCAACCTATACTTAAATGCTAACTTAGAAAAAGGATGATTAGTGTAGCAACGACTAGGCTATATCTTCCTTAATCAATGGCTAAAACAATTTTCTCAAACATGGGGACATATAGCAAAGGCCTACTTGTGTGCTTGCTACCTAGGGTTTCAAGATTAAGCAATATAATAGCAATATAACAATAAATGCAAGAGATTTAACCTACAACCATTCATTTAAGAAGTTTTGCATGAGAAATTCACTTACAAATCATGAAGAATGCTCATCAAACCCTAGTTGTAAATGTTCCAATGAGAGAAACACCATAATATGCCAAGAAAATCCTCCAAACAAGAGTTGTGCCTCACTTCCAAGAGAAAAATACCAAGACAAAGACTAAAAGTATATCTCTCACAAGAGAGTGAGTTATGTTATGTTTAAAATGAGAGACTACGTCCTCTATTTATACCAATCAATGACCTTTCAATTAAATTTTAGGTCATCAAAGCAACCGACAAGGCTGATAATAAGATTTACACTGTTTTTACATTAAATGCTAAAAAGATGACATAATATGAGTAGAAAGGGGGGCGTCAAGCCCTTCTGAGGGAGACATTGGCCCTTTTTGGGCAAACACAGCATCCAGAGACCAAAACGTTGGCCCTTCTAGGGCTCCTCCAAGCTGCCACATGTGCCAAATGACCCCATCACACTGCCACATGCTCCAGACAACATCCATCTCCCTCAAGTGACGTCCTGTCCATCAAAAGCAAATGTCCTATCTGCAGTGGGTGATTCCCCCTAGGCCCGACTCTGCCAAAGTGTCCTGGTGGAACGCCCTTCTATCTTCTCGTGCAAAGGCTCATCATAACATCATCCTGTCTCTGCCATCCTAGCAACCATCTGATGGGCTCTTTAGCCCCATGGAGGTATGATCTAATCATATCCCCATGTGTACCGGTCCACTGGTACCTGTCCGTCGGGTATGGTCCTGCACATCAAAACTATGCCCTCCATGGGCTCATCATTCCTCGGGATCATAGCAATGTCAATCATATTTCATCATTAAATTTATCAAATACATGCATGAAACCCCTAACATATCCTCTAAGAGCTCAAAGAAATTACACATATCTACTATACAAAGTTGAAGAAACAAACAAAATAACCTATTGGGATAATATCCACAAGAAAAGGAAATTTTCCACAGAGGATCATTCAAGCCATGTTCATGAGGTGATATGGTCTATGGATGTCCAGTCATACTAAGACCAGGGGTAGGTGTTGTCCATGGGTGCCTTTGTAGGAGGTGAGATGTACCCGTCATGGATGCACTTTTTCCAAGCCCCTTCATTTCCTTTATTCTTTATTTATTGCTTTTCTTTATTTTTTACTTCAAGGTTTGACCAGAGGACACTGCCTTGGAATGGTGACCAGAGCTGACAGTGTTACCCACTGGTATCTTCGTAGAAATGATAAGGCTGGCTCGTGATGAGACCCCCTTTCCCTTGGCCATGCAACCAAAGTTCATTTCCCTGGCGTGGTGACCAGATGATGGAAATGTCATACTACTAGATACCTATGAACATAATGGGCCGGCTCGTGATGAGACCTCCCATCCTCTTGGTTAGGTCTTGTTTTGTTATTTTTCTTAGGGTCCCTTTTGTTTCTTATCGAGAGGCCTTTTACTGCCTTCTTGAGGATCCCTGGGTGAAGCATCTCTAGGTTTCATTTCCTATGGATTTTATCTTTTACCAACTGCTTTTACCCCTGGGCCTTTAGCCCCTTCTTCCCACAGGACAAAGTGTAACCCTCAAAGGTCATCCTAATGGCCGAACTAGGGGAAAGGGATTGATGTATGGGATATAAGATGTAAAATGATAGAATGGTGGGAGCGGACGATGGCTCTACAAATCCCCCTTGGTGGCTAACCAAAACCCATGAATACAAGCTTGCTAGGTCACCCCGTTAATCCCCCCAACAATGGTCAAGTGGATTAGTGTAAGATCCAAGCAATCATCAGAAATGCAAGGAACCTGATGCATATATAAGAAGGTTATAACAATCAAACATGACACATACCATGATACCTTGGACCAATTACCTCATGGAGCAAGAGTCTCCTCTGATGCAAGTCCAAGCCGATGGTGATGGAAGCTGCTTCTGCTTAACAAGACAAGTCTGGTGAAGAAGAAGAAGGATGGGCTCTCCAGGGCCATGCTTAGTTCAATCCTGCTCTTGGTACTCCATGTCTAGGATCTGTGGGCCTCGAGACATGATCTCCTAGTTATCCCTAGAGATCGAGGATAACATCTGGCTCCAACTTGGGGACATGTGCTCACCTTAGAGCGCATGAGAACCTAAACATCTCTGGCATAAACTTGCAAACCTGCTTACACTTGAAAACAAAGCATTAGCGACAAAAGGTGGGGTGGTATTTCCACCCCGCAAAATAATACATGTATATACAGTAATCATAGATGCGAACAACAAGTGAAATATTTACCTGTGCTTACCTGTTGGTTGGATACTTGGTGTAGTCAAACAACCAATGAAGCCAATCCAGTAACGTCCCTTGATACCTGCCTCTGTGCTTCATCATAAACCAGAATAGTGATAAGTTAAGAACAAAAATGTCATGAGTTACAACGTGTATCATATCATCGAAAAAGTGAGAATCTAACTCATGGAGGTGGGTGGGAGGGATAAAATCCTGCCAAGTCCATCTTTGAGGAAAGTACTCAATCAACTTCAAGAAAGGTTCATGAAAAATGCAAGTTTTAGAAGACTCAAAGGACCTACGAACTGGTTATCTAGGACATCCTTACGCCCTAAAGTCAAAGAAGGGATCGACAAAGGTCTAGCAGACGACTGGCAAACTAAAAAGGGAAGGTTGAAAAACTGACTGAAACACACAGTACCCAACCAACCCTTGGAGTTCAGGGTTTTCCTAAAGGGAAGCTCAACGTTAAAAATATACTTCCCAAGAACACCTTTAATGGACAGGCACAATAAAGTAACAACAGGTGGCTGGAGTGAAAATTCATGAGAGACTTTCCTTAGGCAAACAATGTTCTCACTTATATCAAAATTTGAGCAGATAGGTGATTGACAATCATCTTCACAAAATAAGTCCAAGTGCCCAGAAGAACAGTCATCAAAGTCCTCAAGGTATGATCGAAAATCATAAGGTACTGGGTCATCCTTGGTCCTTTGGATGGTACGGGTAAAAAACTTATCTCCTTGTTGCCACTGGTCAAAAGTAGTCTGTTGTGGTAATTGTAAGGGCAATGTCCAAACATGACCTTTTATGTCATAGATGGGATTTGTATCATAACTAAAAGCATCCCATCTACGTCTCCCAACATGTATGAACTCATCGAAATCAGCTATGTCAGTATCAATATCATAACATGGAGGAGTCAAAACATCCAATACTTCTCCACTCTCTATGTCATAAGGCAAAGAACCACTAAAAACTTGGAAGGGGGAACAATTTACCTCGCTTAATCCTTCCTGTGCAAGAGATTCAAGTATTTGAATAACATCATCAGGTGGAAGATCTGCCTCTACATCTTCAGTCTTGAGACATAGGGTATCTAGCTCGTCCAAGGGTTTCACTCCTTCTTCATTTTCTGAGTCATAGAACAAGGTATCATCAAAAGAATAATGACTTACCTCATTCTCTTCATCTTGTGCAGGAGGGACAGGATCTTGGAGAACTTCATCAGACTGAGGAGCGATTACTAGTGCTTCATCCTCATAATTCACGTTTTTGGTTATATCTTCGTTGCATTCTATTGGATTATGGGAGAGGTCTTGCTCCTCTTCAGGGGGTTGACAATGGTCTTCATAAACCTCGTCTCTTAGATCAGAGGATTCTTGGTATTGATCATGATAATCCCTCCTGAAATCTTCTACAATCTCAGTGGTGAATCCTTTGTGGTGTAAGGTTACCATGAGGTTTTGAAGGACATATTCATACGTTTGGCAATCTGGCTTAGTAAGGTCTATAAACCTACTGACGAGTTGTATGAAAGATGATATACCCCTGTCCTTGCAACAACTCTTAAAACATTTTTGTAAATAGGATGGCAGGGTGAGCAAAAACAATTTTATAAGAGCATCCTCTCCTCCCAACTTTATCTTGCTCAAATACTCCAAAAAACTTACTATGTGAGGAGCTGGGAGGCCCAAAAACGTCGAAGAGTTGTTTATCCATTTTGTATCAAAGTAACTTGGGTATCCTTGAAGACTTCTGAAATCAATACTTGGATACATTTGCTCCTAGTGTGCCATGATCCCATAACATGAAAATATCATAGAAGGTAATGTGGCACCTTAAGAAAATTCAGTGGAGTCACCAGATAGTTTTTTTGAAACTACCAAAGAATAGGTGGAAAAACAAAGGTCTAGTGGAGTCGCCAGGTAAGCTTGTAATAAAAGGTCTTTGAGGCAAGGCTTACCAAAGGATCAAATTGTTAGAGGAGTTGGTGCTCAAGATTGGGTATGATCCTTAAAATGTAAAGGAAACAGAGGAGATGATAAAGAAAAATAATGATGACATTGCATCTCTGAGAAAACAACTGAAATTGCCACCAATAGAGGATTCACAAGCTAAAGAATAGCTAAGGCAGAAGATTAGAAAGAGGAATTGCTGAAGCTAATCATGCAGCAGAATGCACAGATAAAGGATATGGAGGCAGAATTGGAAAGGTTAGTGAAAGAGAAGGATAAATCGACCCCGATGGAAGTTATTCCATTGAGTGCAGTTCCCCTTGCAGAAGTCAGTACAGTAGCTATGCCAACGACCACTACAACAAAAATTCCATCGGCAACACTATTGACAACATTGGGAAATACTATGGAGCTAGCAAAGTCCATGGAGGAGATGACTCTGCAAGGAACATAGATCAATAGGCTGAAAATGGAGGTTCAAATTCTCCAGGAACTCAAGTCTTCCTTCCAAACAAGATACAATGTTGAGAGACAAACATCGGAGAAGCTTAAGCAGGAAATACAACAGCTTCGGAAACAAACAGTGACAGGAAAGACATTAGCAGAGGCTAAGGAAAATATCTAGATAAACATATCCAATTCCATAAAAGATATTTGGCACATGGTGCAAATGATGTTTGAACAATATGATCTGGTGCTAAAGAGAAGACAGACCATTGATAGGATAATAAGAGAACTAGATGAAATGCCCTCGGTAGCTAATGAGATCATCAAGTTTCTGAATTCAAAAACCAAGGAAGAGCTTGAAGAACTGAAAGTTGAAGACAGAACAAAGACTATCCTCAAATTCAAAAGAGTGTTCACTAAAAGAGGATTAATGTTGCAGTTGGAGGAGAAAGCTTAGAACATGGACATTAGACTTCAAAGATTTTTTAACAAGGTTGAAGCCTGACAGAAAAAGGGCCTTCCTGGCCTACTTGTCCTAAATGATAAGTTGATGACTTTATCTGATTATAAGAAAAAGATTGCCACCATGGCCAAAGATAGTTCCAAGTTTTCAGGGATACAGGGAAGCATCATGGGAAAAGCGTTCTTGGAGACTTTGTAGCCTGACCTCAACATACTACACAAAATCAAGTACATTTTCCTCACCAAGACATCTTTTTCTAAGTACACCAAGATGGATGAAATCTAGCACCGGTTATTGAAAGTTACCATCCCAAACACACAAATATGGGATGAGCTGTGCGAATTGATTGAGTAAAGGTAGAGGTCTCGTCCAAGTCAGCATCCAGCGCAGTCAAAGTCTTCTGAATGACTCACCAACGGTCTTCCCCAAAATCAACATGAGAGATTCGACACATCATCATCAGTTACTATATTTCTGCATCTTGTTAGTTAGTTAGATTCAAGGTCTGCCATGTCCTGATCATTAATGACAAGGTCGTTTGTAACTCTGATTATAAATATTTCAAACTTAGAAGTATTGAGGGTTGATATTTACGCCCAAGCAAGCTGTAATAGATGTAATTGGTATCCAGAGGTTATTCCAGTACTACAAAGAGACATTTCACAGGATTCCTGCATGTTAGCTGTTGGTGAAGTTTCCTCTGTCTTCGTAAAAAAGTTTTCTTTCTCAGTTATCATATTGTTTTTATAATCTAATATTTAAAAGAAGTTAAAGTTGCAGAATTTGCCATTGTGTACTCTGTTCCTAATCTTTTACAGATTTAAATGTTTTCTTTCTGACGTTACAACAAAGAAATTCTTAAATGTTTTTTTGTTCTAACTGATATCTCACATTTTTCAACAATACATCATTTTTATTCATAAAGAATCCAGCAGTTGCACTATCGTGCCCTGTAAAACGAATATTATAAAAGCTGTCTTTGACCCCCATATTTTTAAAAACAAACCCCATAACCCAATGGAAGCGTAAGTGATATTCAACCATTTCATTTAAAAACAATACAAACAACTCGGTTATATTCTTTGTTAACTAGCCTAAAATCTGGAAAATCCAAACAAATCTAAAACTTACAGAGAGATCCCTCTTTGAAATTGGTAGGTCTAGCTCCCAGTTTCAAAGTGGTTGGTTAAGGTTACCTCTAATAAATTTCTTCTTACCTCACAACAACCTCTGGGAATTTATAGAGTGATAACATAAATGGAAACCATACCGAGGAAGAACTGAACAAACTTTCCACCCCTTGATTTCTTTCCCCTAGACAAAGATAACTTTATTTCTGAAAGAATCACAAAACCTAAATATTATATAGTAATAATGTTCAAAGGTTGTTAAAGTTTGTATATAATAGTTAAAAATATCCAAAAAGAAAAATAAAATCAACAGTTCTGGCTCCCAAAAGAATTTCTACTAGATCTCATCCTGGCCCAGAACCTGCAATTGCAAAAAATAATCCAGAAAGATTACTCAGGAAGAAAAATACTGTAGAGTTTTCAAGGAGTAACAACCCACTTCTAATGTCCCTTTCCATCCCAGAGAAGTTAATTGTTCTTCAAGGTACTGAGTCTGATATATCCTCTCAACCAAGTCTTTTCAGGACAAAATCTGACAGTTTTTTCAGTAAAACAGCCTTAGATCAAACCGCCTTTCAACCCAGGACCCCTAAAATACTCTCTCCCAGAGATGAATATGATCAACATTTGCGCCCCGAGACTGATAAGCTTGAAGACCTAGTTGTGAATCTTGGTCAAGCCTTAGACAAACTCCATCTTCAATAGTCCATCAAAGTTCCTATTTTAACCATTACTGCAGTTTCCGTTAAACCTAACCTAGGGCACTCCATTCCTCCAAGCCCTTCATCTTCTATAGCTTCAATCACCACCTCTCCTGTCACACAGGTTGTGGGTCAGCCTCCTCCACCAATCATGGCAGCAATATATGCTCCATTGGTATTGGTTGCTCCTTTACATGACATGCCTCAAGATTATCAAACCAGAGTTCCTCAGTTTAATAGTACTGGTCCCTTGAATGCACAACAACATGTTGAAAAAATGAACGATTATTTTGACTTGCAGGAAGTAGACGAAGCTGACGTGAAAATGAGATTACTTGCACAAAGTCTGGCTGGAGAAGTCAAAAAGTGGTTCAAAGCCTTAAATGCTGCTACCATAACTGACATTGTTGTCTTTCATCGAGATTTCCTTGACAGGTGGGAGATAAAGAAAAATCCTCTCTAGATTCTATCAGAATATGAGAACATCAGACAAAATCCAGGAGAGACAGTGCAGGATTACTTCACTCATTTCAACAATCTATACAATGCAATCCCCGCTGCCATCAAACCACCACAAGGTTTGGCTTTATTAAAATTCCTTGATGGTTTTGACATTGACATGTCATATCAATTGAGGGAAAGAAACACAACAACTCTAGAAGACATACAAATAAGTGTCGTCAGTGTGGAAGCAAATATTTTGGCCAGAAGGCCCAGGCAGAGAACAAAAAAGAGGGTCACCATCAAAGAAGAACCTTCTACTTCCTCATCTGATGCCAAATTAGATTGTCTTGCCATAGCTATGGAGAAAATGATGGAGAGACTCACCATAACTGACAAAAACCCACCTAGAGATAACCAATATGTCCCTCAGATTAGAAACCCAAACTTTAGAAGAAATCCACCTCAGATCAGGCAGAGAGATCCTAGAGATCAAAGGGAACAGAGAGGACCTGATCATCAGATTATACCACCTCTCTAGGAGAATTATGCCAATGATGGGGAGGAAGTAATTGAGGAGTTTGATGAAACTCATATAAACCTAATGGGTGATCATGATCATGATCATGGATCCATTTTTCTCACCCAGGAAGAGCACAAAATCTTTATCCTTTCACAAAAAGAGGTAAATGAAGAAGTTGAGAAAGCAGAACAACAAGCCTTTGAGAATGCTATAATGGAGGTTCACAGGCAGTATAACTTGAGGAGAAAGAAGGCAAACAAGAACTCTTCGAATAAGGCTACTGAAACCAAGAAAACCTTAGAAAACCCTCCCAAGAAAGTCCCTGGGAGAAATAATGTTGAATCTCCTGCACAAAAAACTCCAGAAATTCTTAAAAGAGCATGTTGGACTGAAGATTCACCAATCATTCAAACAAGTGCACCTGGCCACAGAGCTTCTACTGATAAATCAGAAGTACATACCTTAAACAAAACCACTTCTCCTTTCAACCTTGAATGGGAACTAGCTAAACTGAAGATTCCCATTCCCCTCTCCGAGCCGATGAACAAGAACGCTTACAGGGCTCAGGTGATAAAAGATTTAAGCATCAAACCCGAGATAGGTACCAAAGCTTTGAATATTGGATCTATACATCACTCTGACACAATAAACCTTGCCGATGATCAACCTGAGCTCCTATTTGGTCCTTAAATTGATGGTCAAACTGATAATGGTGCCGTGGCCCCTTTTTACATTAGCCTAAACATTCACGATTTGATATTACACAACACTATGCTGGATTTCGGTGCCTCCCACAAACTAATGCCAAAAGATGTGATGGAAAAGTTGGGACTCGAGGTCACCAGACCCTACAAATATTTGTATTCTTTCGACTCCAGCAAAGTCAAATGTATAGGCTTGATTAAAGACTTATGCATCACCTTGGCTCAAATCCCAGCAAAAAGTATGGCGATGGACATCGTCGTTGCAGATATTCCCCCCAAGTATGGTATGTTGCTATCAAGGTATTGGGAAGCTAAATTGAGAGGAACCCTGCAGCTAGATATGTCTTATGCCACCATTCCAATTTTTGGACAAAAGAGAAGACTGTACAGGGAAACACTAATGAAGTATATGGTCAACAACCAGGAAAAGCCACACAACTACCCACTATACTCCGCACACTCTGATCTGTACTCTTTTATTCTATACAATGATGGTGACTTTGAAGAACAAATTGCACAACTGAAAGATGATGCACCTGATCTGAAGGATGATAAAGTAGTTTTTGAGGTAAGAAAATCCATGATTAAAGAGAATGAGGAGTTGCCAACAGATTTATGGAGCATGGACTTCGATGGTGCTGTGAGTAAAGAAGGAGTTGGAGCCAAAGTTTGGTTGCATAAACACATGTCAAAGTACTCCGAGAATCATTCCTACAAACTAAACTTCCAAAGTACTAACAACATAGCCGAGTATGAGGCTTTGATGCTCGGCCTGAAATTATTGAAGAAAGTTGGTGCCAAGAAGATAATTGTAAGGGGTGATTCTTAATTGATTATCAAGAAAATCAAAGGCGAGTATGCAGAAAAACACCCCAGACTTAGATCCTATAGGAATGTTGTTTTAGATGCTCTTCAATGCTTTATTAAGATTGACTTGCAATTAATTCCTAGGGGATAAAATATACTTGCAAATGGGTTGGATACATCGACAGCTACCTGTAAAATTCCTTTTCATCCCACTCATAAGTACAAAATGGAGGTGAAGTGCAGACCAACCGTTCCTGACAACATCATATATTGGCAGGTATTTGGAAATGACGATGAGATCGAAGATTTTATACAATGTAAGAATGATTTCGAATGTACAAACATAGATTTAGAAAATGATGATGAATTTGTAAACAAAGTTGTTTTTGAGAATGGTAGTGTAAATAAAATAGATGCTAAAGAATTTAATGAAAATGATGTAGATTTTAATATTCTGCAGTTGAAAAATGATGTGCTACCTAGAGGTTTAGTTCCGTTGGAAGACTTGTTTTATTTTAATGATGTTGCCAAAAAACCAAAAATTGAAGCTAGTGGTAAGGAGGTCGAAGAATGCAACATAGGAACAGAAGAAAAACCAAAGATGATAAAACTGTCTAAATCTCTGCCACCAGAGAAAAAAATCGAATACATTGAACTTTTTAAGGAATATATAGATGTTTTTTCCTAGGGATATGAGGACTTAAAATCCTATGACACAAGTATCATACAACATTGGATTCCCATAAAAGAAGAACACAAACCTTTCAGACATAAACTTGGGAGAATTAATCCCAAGTTGCTTCCCCTGATAGAGAAAGAAATAAAAAGGATGTATGATACAAAGATTATAGTCCCCTGGAGATTTTCCAAATGGGTTTCTAACCTAGTTCCTACTAGGAAGACAACTAGCGAGATCAGACTTTGCATAGATTTCAGAAATCTGAATAAAGTCTCCCTCAAAGGCAATTACCCTTTTCCAAAAATGTACCACATTTTGCAAAAGGTGGTTGGATCCAGTAGGATCTCCTTATTAGATGGTTTCTCTGGTTAGAACCAAGTGCTGGTCCATCTAGAAGATCAAGAGAAGACAACTTTTACCACACCCTGGGGAACCTTCATGTATGTGAATATGCCTTTTGGTTTGATGAATGTTGGGGCTACTTTTCAAAGAGCAATGGACATTTCTTTTGTGGACGAGACTAGGAGATTTATAGTCATTTATTTGGATGATGTAATTGTTTACTCCAAATCTGACGAGGAACACTTTCTCCACCTCAGACGTGTGTTTGAGAAGTGCAGGAAATTTGGGATTTTCTTGAATCCTAAGAAAAGCCTTTTCAGGCTAGAGGAAGGTAAACTACTGGGACACATAATATCAAAAGACGAAATTAAAATAGATCCCAGCAGGATAGAAGCCATCCAGAAGGTGGAACACCCTAGGAATATCAAAGAACTGTAATATTTCATAGGAAAAATAAATTTCCTTAGAAGATTCATACCAAACTTGGTCGAACTTCTCAGGAATATCACTAATATGTTGAAAAAAGACACAAAAATCAAATGGAATGCCGAGTCCAAACAATCATTCGAGCAAGTGAAACATGCTCTCACCCAAGCCCCAGTTCTAATTAGCCCAGATTATACTAAAGAATTTCTTCTTTTCTCCTTCGCATCTGAACACACCATAGCAGCCATGCTATTGCAGAAAAATAGTGAAGGCTACGAAAAACCCATAGCATTTTTTAGCAAATCTTTGAGAGATGCTGCTTTGAACTATAACATAATGGAGAAACAAGCCTTCTCTCTGGTGAAATCCATAAAGGACTTTAGAGTCTATATTCTCCATTCTTGCATGATTTCATACGTCCCAAACATAGTGGTTAAGGATATCCCGACCCATGATAATTCAGAAGGTAGAAGAGGAAAATGGATTGCGGTTATTCTGGAGTACGACATTGAAATAAAACCTACTAAATTGATCAAAGGACATGGTTTGGCCAAACTAATGGCTGAGTCTAATTTTCATGCTTTGGATATTAATTTTTTGGCTGGAGCAGGTGGACCGGAAGAGAAGGCGACTCCAAACATAAAAGAGGTATTCTTAAACTCCCCTTGGTACGCAGACCTCATTTTTGTACTCCAAAATTTACAAGCTCCTCCAGGTTTGACTAAGACCAAAGCTAGATTTGTTAAATTGAAAGCATTGAAATTTTGTATTTTAGAAAGCAATCTCTATTGGAAAGATCCTGGTGGTATCTTTCTTAATTACTTGTTAAAAGAAAAATATGACAAAGTTCTTGAAGATTTTCATGCAGGAGACTGTGGTGGGCACCTGAGCTAGAAGACCACCGCCAACAAAATGCTGAGAGCTGGTTTTTACTAGCCTACTCTATTTTCTGACATCCACCATAAGGTTACTTCTTGCCACAAGTGCCATATTTTTGAAGGTAAAAGGAAGCTTCTGCGACTCCCTATGAAACCCATTTCTGTTGAATGTCCTTTCCAACAGTGGGGCCTAGACTTCATTGGTGAAATAAATCCACCCTCCTCGGGCCAACACAAGTGGATCCTCACGGCCATAGACTAATTCACCAAGTGGATCGAGGCTGTACCATGTAGGCAAGCTACTGACTCTGTCATCATCAAGTTTTTAGAGACTAACATTTTGTCTCGTTTTAGATGCCCCAGAAAAATCATCGCTGACAATGCAGTGGCTTTTAGATCCAAAAGGCTCATAGATTTTTGTAATCAATATCATATTACTCTGGGACACTCGACGACTTATAATCCACAAGGAAATGGGCTAGCTGAGTCTTCTAACAAAATTCTAGTGAACATTCTCAGAAAGACACTACAAGAAAACAAGAAATCATGGCATAATAAGTTGATTTTCGCACTCTGGGCTAACAGAATAAGCACCAAAAGAGCGATTGGTATGTCTCCATACCAGTTGGTGTATGGAACCGAGGCAGTTTTTCCCTTTTCATTAGGAGTTCCGGTCATGAAACTATTGCAGGAAACACAAGAAGAACCAAATGATGTCCAACAAAGGATAAATCAAATGATCCACCTAATGCAATCCAAAGAAGAAGTTTACAACATAACTCAAGTGATCCAAGAAAATATAAAAAAGATTCATGACAAGAGAACCAAAGATGATAACTTTGAATTGGGTGATCTAGTTTTGAGATGGGACTCCAGAAATGAAGATAAAGGTAAACATGGAAAGTTCAATAACTTGTGGAAGGTTCCTTACACCATTCAGGCCTTTAGAGGAAATAATGCTTTTCTACTTGCTAATAGTGATGAATCAGACCTGCCAGGGGGACCTTTAAATGGCAGGATGCTGAAGCATTACTTGCCACCTCAGTAGAAAGATCACCATTCCCTTTGATTGTACATATCATTTCTTTTACAAATATTTTGTGTGTAGGTGCTTTTTTTCAGGTGTTTGAAGCCCGCGGAGAAGGCCCTAAGACACTAAATAATTTCATCAAAATTTTCAAAATAAAGTAAGCCAGATAACAGAAGAAGCTCTAAAGGAAATTTTTTCAAGACAACAAGAAACAAGATTCTTGGCATCTCGCAAGGAGGATACCATCCCTAGGTGGAGCCACTGTTATAACCCTATAATTTATAGGATCAACTGTTGATTGTAATTTTGTTCCTTTAGTGTTTTTGACTTGTAGATATTGTTGCATTTTACAAAAGAAAAAGAAAAGAAAAGAAAAAGAAAGAAAAGAAAAGAAAAGAAAAGAAAGAAAAGAAATGAGAAAAACAAAAAGAGGGCATAAAAGAAAAAGGATAAAGCCCCATGAATTGATAATGACTTGATCCATACAGTGTAAACATGGTCAAGTCTTTTAAATTTAAGGATTAGTGAATAAACTTGGCTATACTGTCTAATCTTAGCCAAGTAAATTAGGTTAGCTAGTGAATAAATTTGATCAAACAATCTAATCTTGGTCAAATAACCCCAGGGTAGAGTATTTTCTTAGCCCAACATTTTAAGTTGGGATAAAGGTGCAAAGGAGTAGGTTATTTAGTTTCTCTTCAATAAAATGTGTAAGATGATCGATGAAAAATGCAGGATTTTGATGGTGAAATGTTTTTTTCTAACCCCATGGTGACAAAAGAAAGGAGGGCAGCGCACAAAACCCATAAAAAGGTCATTAAGCCTAAGTTTGGCCTCATATATTGAAATGCACCCCAT
>SNQJ01S0061609.1:20753-40658 GCA_010110895.2 Picea sitchensis | reverse complement strand
CGTGGATTTGCGCGCTCTTTTCTGGACCGTCCAGATCTGTGTAAAGATTATCGCCAACTCCGGACCCCCTCCCCTTCGTTAAAGGAAGAACGGGCGGGGGGGTCTGGAATACTATATGAACCGTTGATCCAAGCGCTGTGATCTGAACCATTGAAAGGTGAACGAAGCATAAGTCGGGAGCGCCAAATGTCATGTGAAGGAAAAACTTAGGATTAGTGCTTTCCCATGGGTTTTATTCAATTTTGTCATAGACACCACCAAGGGGAACTTGTTCCAACTATCCTAAGGCAAGGAAAGACTTGATGTAGCACTTTCTTCGGGTGGGTTTTATTTGGGCAAGGGAGGCCAAGCAACTTGTCTACATTCTAACCTTCCTTCACAAGACGAATAACCCAGTTTAGATTGTTGGGTTAAGACATTATTTTTCCTAAGGGATATTTGACCAGGATTAGACAGTCTGGTCAGACGTATTCACTAATTCTATCCTGGGGGCTATCTGACCAGAATTAGATGGTCTGATCAGATGTATTCACTACCTCTAACCTATGGGCTATCTGATCAGGATTAGACAGTCTGACCAGATGCATTCACTAGCCTATCAACATTGAAAATTTAAAAGGACTTGATCATGTTTGAAAGGTATGACCAAGTCACTGTTATTGCATGGGGCTTTTTGTTTCCATTCTTTTATGCCCTCTTTTCTCTTTTTTTTTTTTTTCTTTTTCTTTTCTTTTCGCAAAAATGAAAAATAAATTTCCCAATAAAAACACTAGATACAGATAATATCAATAATATCCAAGTCATAAGTTGATTCCCATAATTTATGGGGTGATAACATCACCCATGGTACTTTAGGCCATGGAAATTTTGAGTCTCTTTGGCATGGCCCTTTCATATTCAAACAGACTCTCAAAGGCATCATACATCCTTACCCTGGAGGAACCCTCCCTCCTTAAGGACCTGATCAATGGGTTATAATTGAATAGGCTTAGCTCTTAAGTATCTACTCTACTTCGAGCCATCTTTGTGTGCATATTTTTCTCTTGCAAAAAATTTCATATATTTTTTAATCATTTTAAACACACATCAACAACGTTCACATTTCTTATCACTTTCCCTTGTTGTTTTACTACATGAATCATTCGTCGACATATCACATTGGTTTTTTCGACGGTGCTAATCGATATACTTAGAACCTCGCATCGGTAGTTTCGACCATATATTCACCTACACATACATTGCTTCACTCCAGTGATGTGTGCCTAGGTCTAGCTATAAATAACCAAGTAGAGTATTTTGTCATGATCAACCTTCTAATTGGTTCTGTACACCTTCGCATTCGCCACTTCAGCATATTATTGGTTTCCCAGCTTGTCCTCCTGCAATTGAACAATGTCTACCATGTTCACAACCATTAATTGTTTAGAAAGTACCTATAAGTTAAACTTTTCTCATATAATTTTGAGTCCATTACATTCACACATATTCCCATAAATGAAAACAAAGTTGCACATCACATTGCAAACGAGATTTTAGACTAGCACTTGTTGCATTAATCAAAGCATCGTTTATCATGATTTGTCTAAATACCAAATTGATATATGTTTTTTAAATCATCACATTAATAAAATGTATTATAAATAAAATACAATAACAATTGCATATCATCATAAATACAAATCATGTTAAGTTTAAGTGTTTTTATTAGGTTATTTCCAAATTACATGATCATTCAATGTATTTCCAAAACAACAGCATAAAGAGGATCACTGAAAGAAACACAATCACAACGTACGTAGAATTTTATCCTGGGAAACCCTCATGGGGGAGAAAACCCAATAAAAACTTCCTCAATAATAGATTGTCAATACAATGCCAAGACTAAGACCAAAACACCAAAGATAAACTAAGACTGAGCATGTTCCTCTCTTCTCCTTCCTCCTGCAATTTCAATTTCCTTCAAGATATGTGCACTAGATGAGTGAGTGTGAGTGTGAGTAAAAGAGGCACCATCCTCACATATAAATACTATTGAGGCACTAGGGTTATGTCTCTTCACATGGTAGGGCCGACTTCTTCTAGTAGTGGTTAAAACCACTTTATAAACACTAGGGGGGGGAATTTACAAATACCACCATACAAATATGATTTGACCAATCCATAAAAGGGGATTTGATCTTATAAAATACCTAACATGATCAATCCGCAAAAGGGGATTTTATCTATAAGATAATAACTCAAATACAATTAGAATATTATTGGAAGTTACAATAATTCAACACTCCCCCTTAACGAGAAGGGTATTCTACTTACATAACCCAACACAACATCATCAATAGAAGGAGAGGGTATCATCTTCATCATCATATGGAACACTTATTGGCACATATATAAATCATCATAAGTTTTTCTCATCATCAATATCATCATCATTCACAACATGGAGTTGGAGTAACATCATCATCATCAGCAGCAGCAGCATGAAGCTGAAACATCAACATCAATAGCATGAAGATAGAAAAACAACATCACCAACAGCACGAAGCTCATACAACATCATCAACATCACAAGGTTGCTACAACTTCATCAACAACATGAGGTTGAAACAAAAACATCATCAATATCTGGCAACAAAATGAGGCAGGTGCATCAACAACAACATTTGTGGTACTCTGACAAACCATCCTTACCGGACCTTCGTGATCTGCCCAGGAATCATAAGATTCCCTAGGATATAAAATCCCAATAGGCTACCACATGGTACTCTGAGAGATCATCCTTATTGTACCTTCGGTATCTGCCTAGGAATCATAATATTCCCTAGGATATAAAATCCTAATGGAGCTACCACTGATGACCACAGTTGGAATATACTTGCACAGGTACTCTGATAGATCATCCTTATTGGACCTTTGGCATCTGCCTAGAGATGATCAATCCCCTAGGATATAAAATCCTAACGGAGCTATTCATTGTTGTTCATGATACCATAGTATCATCAGCATCACTTCCCCTTTCGAGGGAGGTCCTTTCAAAAAACACCAAGCTTGTCTTAGAAGTACTCAAACTTCACACAAGACAGAGGCTTGGTCAACACATCTGCAACCTGCTCATTTGTGCCAACATATTGGAGCTTTACATCTCCCCTCTACACCATACCACGAATGTATTGATACCATATCTCTATGTGCTTCGACTTATCATGGAACATTGGGTTCTCTTTCATCTTTATACAACTTTCGTTATCACATAGAATCACATTGGCTTCCATCTCCATATCGAACAGACCTGTCAACAACTTCTGAAGCCATATGGCTTCACAACTAGCGGGACATGTTGCAATGTACTCTGCTTCTGTCGTGCTGAGAGAAATATTGGATTGCTTCCTTCTTTGCCATGAAGTCATGGTTGACCCCAAACTAAAACAACATCCTGAAGTGCTCTTTCTATCTGAAGCACTTCCAGCCCAATCTAAATCAGTATAACCATATAGTCTGAAGTCATGGTCTATAGTATAAAGGAGACCATAATCCACCGTATTCTTAAGATATCTCATCACATGCTTTGTAGCTACAAGGTGAACACGTCTAGGTTCCACCAGATACTAACTCAAGGTGTTCAAAGAAAAGCATATATATGGCCCGGTATTCATTAGATACATCAACAAACCAATAATTTTTTTATATAGAGTAGCATCAACCAACTCTAACGAAGTCTCAACCAGGAGCTTCAAATTTTTTTCCATGGGTGTGGTCATGGTTTTACATTCCAACATGTCAAATATCTTCATTATTTCAACTGCATACTTCCCTTGGTTAAGGAATATATTCTTTGGGATCTGTCAGACTTCAAGACCTAAGAAATAATGCATCGGGCCTATGTCTTTCATATCAAACTTTGTAGCAATCTTCTTCTTGCAATCTGTGATGAGATTTTATTCTTGAGTCAATAATAAATCATCCACATATAGTAGCAATATTATTGGCTCATCATTCATAACCTTGAAGTAAAGGTTAGAATCGTCTTTACTCTTGGTAAATCCCAAGCTTGTCAGGAAACTATCAATTATTTCATACCAAGCTCTACGAGCTTGCTTCAACCCGTACATAGGTTTCTTCAACTTATAGACATGAGTCTTTCTATCTTCAACTTCAAACCCTTGTGGTTGTTCTATATACACTTCTTCTTCAATAACACCATTTAAGAAAGTTGTTTTCACATCCTTCTAGTGTAACTTCCACTTCATTTTAGCTGCAAGAGCTATGATGGTTCTGATAGAAGTGTATCTAGCTACATGAGCAAATGTGTCTACATAGTCAATACCTTCCTTTTGAGAAAAACCATGAACCAAAAATATTTCCTTATGTTGTTCAATACTTTCGTCTGCTACATGTTTTATTTTGTATATCTACTTGGAAGATACCACATCTTCGTTCTTTGGTCTGGGAAATACTTCACATACACCATTATTTATGATGGATTGGTATTATTTTTTCATGGCTTCTGTCCATTCTTTCTTTTGAACGGCTTCTTCAAAGAAAGTAGGTTATTTTTCTATGAGATCACACATCAAGGCCATATAGCTAGAGAATGGCTTAGGTTTATTTCTTTATCTCATTGTTCCTTATGGGGCACCATACTTCTCTGCATATTGAATAAGTTATATCACCCAAGTTGGCTATATCTTGTGAGAGATCATCATATGGGGAGTTTCTTGAGATTCTATCATATCATGATCTTCTAGAATCTCATCATCAAGGGTAGTTGTAACTTCTTTCACGATTTCTGCAACTCTGGTAGTTATAGGTTCTTCTTCATATACTTCTTCAAGCTGGAATTTTATTGATCTTTTGAGTGTTTCATTTTCATCAAAGGTTACATCTTTGTTGATCTCAATATGATGGTAACCTGGTATGTAAATTTTGAAGGCCTTAGAGACCTCACAGTATCCAACAGATATTACCTTCTTTCCTAAAGGATCCAACTTAGTTCTTTATTCTTTTGGAATGTGTACAAATACTGAACAACCAAATAATTTTAGATGGCTTACTTCTGGATTATTTCCAGTGAACATTTCTTTGAGGCTTTTGAATCCAAGTGCACTATGGGATAATTTGTTTTGGACATACACTATTGTTTTTGTTGCTTTAGCTCATAAGTGCATTGGAATATATTGATCGTGAATCATAGTCTTTACTGCTTCCATAATCGTTCTAATATTTCTTTCTGCTACAACATTTTGTTGAGGATTATAGGGAGTGGTGAGCTCCCTCTTAATCCCAACATCTCTGCAAAAGCTTCCAAAATCATTTGAAGTGTACTCTCCTTCATTGTCTGACCTGAGTATCTTGATTTTCCTTTCAAAGATGTTTTCTACCAAGGCTTTGAATTCCTTGAACATTCCAAGTACTTCATATTTTGACTTCAAGAAATAAACTTGTCTTAGGAGAGTAATCATCAATAAAGGATACATAGTATACATACCCGCTGAGAGAGGTTGATGGCATTGGACCGCATACATCTGAGTGTATAAGTTCCAATATTCCTTATGCTTTATTGTCGCTCTTTGGAAAAGGATTCTTTATGTTCTTTCCTTGTGCACATCCCTTGCATACACCTTCATGATAAACCTTTAATTATGGTAAACATGTAACTACCTTACTTACATATGGTAAGGATTTGTAGTTGATGTGAGCTAGTCTCATATTCCAAAGTTCAAAAGGAATTTCAATAGAGTGAGTCGATGTTACATCTGAGTGACCTTTTAATTTGTACAAACTTCCTTCCTTTGTTCCAATAACAACTGCATCTTCTATAGTGTTTCCTTTAGGCCGCATAAGAACTTCACCGTCCATGAATGCAACCCTGAAACATTTCTTATCTAGGGATGAAATAGATAGTAAGTTCTTTGTCAAACCTGGTACATAGAGTACATCCTTCATTCTCATCGGAGTTCCCGAATAAATTTTGTAGGTGGATTCTCCCATTCCTTTGATATGGTACTAATAATCATCTCCAAGAGAAACTTTCTGGGGGAATTCATTTTCTATAAGGCTAGAGAGAATGTCTTTCTTACCTATTATGTGCTTAGACGCACTACTATATATGAGCCAGGTATCCTCTCTAGGTCTCACAGATCCTGAGAGAGAGGAAAACAAAACATAATATTCAATCTCTTCTTTAGTCAACTTCTTGGGTGGCTCATCATCTTCAACTACATGGGCATGATGTCTCTTGTTATTTCTCTTCTTGTATTCTTCCCTTTTGGAAGGATATTTCTTATCACAATGATAACATTGATAAGAGGAGAAATATTTTCCCTTTCTTTGACCATTATGATATTTATGGAATCTCTTTGGAGGGTAAGATTCTTTATGAAAGTGGGTCTCCTTTTGAAAATGAGACTTTTTCTTTCCTCCTTTAGCATGAGCAGCTAGGGATTGTTCTTCATCTCTTAATAGGACATCTTCTTGGTTGGCCACTCTTGCTTCTTCTTAAGCATATTCTTCCTATAAATTTTCAAATTGGAGTTTCTCTTTTCTTGCACAAATAGTTTGGATGAAGGCATCCCAAGGTCTTGTGAGACCATTAAGAGTTTTCATTATGATTTCATATTCATCTAAGTTTCCTCCAATTGCCTCTAATTGTTCCTTGAATTGAGAAACCCTAAAGAAATAGTCTTGAATTGTTTCTCCTTTCTGCGTCTTTGTATTCTTGAGTTGGGTTCTCGAGTTCATCTTTTGGTTGATGTTCTTTCCTTCATACATTCTAGTTAGTGCATCAAACATATCTTTTGTAGTATTTTTAAAAGACACTTGAGGGATCAAGTGGTCTTTAATGGAATCTAAAATTATCCTTTTAGCCTTAATCATATCCTTATTTTACTTCTCTTTGGTTGCATCTTCTTCGGGTTTCGGTACATTTTCTTTTATGAATTTTGCAAGGTCATTCTCTTCAAGAATGAATCCAATTTTGTACTTCCAGGCACAAAAAATTTCCACACCTTATAATTGTTGATGATTGTAGCTTCATGAGACATTCTCTAGATCGTACTCCTCTGGACTGAGTTGACATGATCTGTGAGAGCGCCTATGCCATAAGTGATTCATACTCTTTGAACTGAGTTGAGATGACTTATGTTGGTCTCTTGTATTTCTCTTGTAGAATGAGTTGCGATGACTTGAGATGGTCGCATGTCGTACTCCTATGGACTTAGTTGAGTTGACTTGATATGGCTCTCTAGTTCGTACTCCTATGGATTTAGTCGAGTTGATCTGTTGAGAGTGACGTCCCTTGTGGTTGAGCACATGTGGACTTGTCCCTAGTGGCAGAGAACTAGAGGATGTGTGAGACACATTTCTATATTTTCAAAGAGTAAGACTATTGTGAAACCCTAATTTGTATTATGAAGGGTACAAGTCGTCCCTACTATGAAAAGATAATTAATATTATGTAAACGATTAATTATATTATTGAGGTGTACAAGTGAGCCCTATTGTGCCAATAAACACATATATTTGATGAGTTAGGTCAAGTATTTATTATAGAGATGCATCCCCATTATGGATCATATATCATTCACTCGCAACGCATACTTGGAGAGCTGAAATTTAGTGTGCACTCTTTTCTATGCGCTATCCTTCTTGGTCATAGAGCACCCTCTTATGTGCACTAGGGTTTTGTCTTGAGGGACACCATTGTTGGCATCCATTTTTTTAGTGGATAGAGTTTCTTCTCTTGGAAATATAGCAAAGGGTTGTTGGGTTTTTCCCTTGGTTGAGAAGGGTTTTCCTAGAATAACTTATTGTGTCTTCTTGTGATCTTGGTTTACTGTAGCAATTGTATTTTGTGTAGTTGCATTGTTTATGGTTCAAGTTCATGCTAAATTGAAAATAAATTATATGTGCTTGAGCCATAATTAAAAATTCAACATGGTATCAGAGCAGTGTTCCTAAAAGAGTCATTGCACAAGCTACTTCAACACCCTTCCAAGCTAGTCGTCACCTTCTTATTGCAACCTCAAAAACAACCCTTACCCTTTTCCTTTTCAAGCTAGTTCTAGCACTTTCCCTTGAAGAGTTGGGCCTAAATTCTTCACAGACAAGTACGACCTAGTCCATCACATCACCTGCAACTTTCAGATTGAAAATTGAAGAAGTTTGGATTTTCGGACCTAGGGTTTCTACAAATTTCGGTTTCTATGGTTTCTGCAGGTCGTTGGGGAATTTTTTTTCAGCTCATTGGGGTTATTTTGACTCTCTAAGTCTTCTTTTTGGTATTCATAAGTCCAACGAAACCTAGGTTTTCTAGCCTAGCCTAGCCTTCAGGTTTTCTAAAGCTAGGGTTTCTAGCCTAGGCATTAGGGTCTGTGAAGAATCTGCAAGCCATGTGGAATAGAACTTTGGTGGAAGATAAGATTGGTGGATCAAGCAACTTATACTTGGGAATAATTCTAGATATACTATGAAGATATTTCGATATTCTTCCTTCCAACTAGATTATGACATACCACTTCAATTAAGTGAGGTACTATATGTACCTGGGATGAAAAGGAACCTTGTATTTGTTTCTACCTTAGAGGATAAAGGCTACAAGGTTATTTTCTTTGAAGGAAAATTTCTTGCATGGCACAAGAACTCACGCATGGATTATTCCTGGGTGATTGGTGTTCAAGAAAAAAAATTGTACAAATTGACTTTTCGACCAGTCCAAGCCTTGCTACATGATACTTTCAACTTGAGTGAGCTATGACATAGGAGACTTGCTCATTTACATTATAGAGACCTTCCTACTATGGGGAATATGGTGAAAGGCCTTCCAGAGATACATATTGAGCATGATGGCATTTGTAGAGGTTGTTCTCTTGGAAAGAATGTCGAGGAATCCTTTACAAGAAGTGAGAGTAGATACAAGGGGATCTTGGACTTGATACATACAGATGTTTGTGAACCTATGGTTGTTGCTTCCTTGAGAGGATACTTGTACTATGTGCTCTTCATCAATGATCACTCTCATAATATGTGTATTTACTTCTTGAATACCAAGGATGGAGTCCTTGTGATATTTCAAGAGTTTAGAGCTTAGGTTGAGAACCTAACCGAGAGGAAGATCAAGGTGTTGAGATAAGATAATGGAGGAGAGTACACCTCCAGGGATTTCAGTGATTATGTATTGAGGTAGGGATAAAGAGGGAGTACAACATTCCTTATAACCCTCAATAGAATGGGGTTGCAAAGAGGAAGAACATATTCATTGTTGAGGCAACCAAAGCGATGATACATGATCAAAATCTACATATGATTATGTGGGCAAATTCATCCATATCAGTTGTGTACGTTTGGAACAGGAGTCCTCATAAGATTCTGAAGAACCTGAATCCTGAAGAAGCTTTCACCGAAGTGAATCCTAAGGTTGGACACTTCATGATAGTTGGGTGTCTAGTATACATTTATGTACCCAGGGAAAATAGGACCAAGCTAGACCCTTCAAGAAAAAAGGGTACATTTGTGGGGTACTGTGAATCTTCGAAGGCATATCGAATATATGTCCATGCTAATAAAAAAATCGAGGCTAGAAGAGATGTCACCTTTGAGGAAGAGATATCCTTCCTAAGATCCATAGAATCTCATATGGAAATTGGCAGCAAGGAGAAAGAAGAGACAATACCTTCTCCCCCTTTAGCAGTTCAGAGGGAGACAATGCTTGATACAGTTGATCGAGTTGATCCTGTAGCTTCCAATTGATGTTCCCAGAGACATTGCAGTAGGCCAAAAGAGGCATGCATGGGCTCGATAGAATATGTAGGAGGTAGATGGACATGCAGCTCCTCATGGTACATTCAAAGAGAGAAAGAGACCACAGATATTTTCAAGCTATGTTTCAGCTATGAACCATGTCATTGATACTGAGCCTTCTTGTCATGGAGAAGTAGCAGATCAATAGGTTTGGAAAGATGCCATGACCTAAGAGTATCAGTTCATCATGAAGAATGATGTGTGGGATATTTTTTTGAGACCGAAAGGGAATTTTGTAGTGACTTCCAAGTGGATCTATAAGATCAAACATGCAGTTTATGGAAGTGTCAAGAAGTACAACGTGAGATTCATGGCTAGAGGATTCTCTCGAGTGGAGGGAATATATTATGAGGAGACATTTGCTCCTATTGCTTGATACACTTCCATCTGTACGATTATTATTTTTTTTACGTCCATGGGTTGGAGACTACATAAGATGGATGTGAAGATAGCCTTTCACAATGGAGAATTGAGGAAGAAGTTTACATCGAGTAGCCATATGGATTCGTGGTACATAAGAAGGAGTCTCATGTGTGCAGGTTGAAGAAAACTATGTATGGACTAAAGCAGGGACCTCGTGCATGGTATGATAAGATTGATGGATACTTGATGAGTTTGGGCTTCAACAAGAGTGTTGTTGATCCCAACCTATACTACAACATTGTTGGTGATGAGTGCCTAATTTTGGTCCTATATGTTGATTACTTATTCCTCATCGGTTCAGAAAGCCTTATTGTTGAATGCAAGCATGCATTGGATTTTGAATTCGAGATGAAGGACCTTGGTATGATGAACTACTTCTTGGGACTAGAAGTGTGGCAAAGGACTGATGATATTCTTTTGAGTCGGGAGAAATACATAGTGAAGATATTGAAGAAATTTGGGATGACATACTACAAGCCCATGGCTACATCGATCGTAATGATTCTGAAGAAACTGATATTGATCCACATATTTACAGACATTTGATTGGATCATTGATGTTTCTTGTTAACACCAGACTTGATATATGCTATGCAGTGAGTGTACTAAATGAGTTTATGATTCAGTCGAGACATACACACTAGATAGCAGTGAAGCATGTGTTGAGATACTTACAAGGTATAGTTGGTTATGGACTGAGATATGCCTCTGGTGTAGACATGAGATTGCAGTGATATGTCGATGCAGATTGGGTAGGGAGCACAGTGGACCGGAAGATTTCCTATGGTTGTTGTTTTACTTTGGGATCTGCCATGGTTTCCTGGTGCAGCAGGAAACAGACTTATGTGGCTTTGAGTACCGCATAAGAAAAATACATTGCATTATGTTTGGTAGTCCACGAAGAAGTGTGGCTTCGCAATCCCCTTACAGACTTATTTGGACATGAGATGGATTCCACTATTATCCATTGCAATAACCAAAGTTGTATGAAGCTCTCAGAGAATCATGTGTTTCACGATAAATCGAAATACATTGAGATCAAATATCATTACATCATAGATATGGTGCAGAGGAAAGCAGTACATGTGCAGTACCTTTCTACACACGAGCAAGTTGCAGATGTCTTCACCAAACCGCTTGCCAGGACGAAGTTCGAGTACTTACGTGAGAGACTTAGCATGGTGGAGAATGCCTCCGTAGCTGAGATTGAATGTTAATGATTACAACTTCATGAGACATTCTCCAGATCATACTCCTCTTGACTGAGTTGAGATGATCTGTGAGAACGCCTATGTGATAAGTGAGTTGTACTCCTCTGGAATGAGTTGAGATGACTTGTGTTGGTTTCTTGGCATGCTCCTCTAGAATGAGTTGAGATGACTTGATATGGTCTCCTTTCGTACTCCTATGGAATTAGTTGAGTTGACTCGATATGGCTCTCCAGTTCATACTCCTATGGATTTAGTTGATTTGATTTTTTGAGAGTGATGTTCCTTGTGGTTGAGAACATGTGGACTTGTCCCTAGTGGCATAGCACTACAAGATGTGTGTGAGACCTCTTGTTATATTGTCAAAGAGTAATACTATTGTGAAACCATAATTTGTATTGTGAAGGGTACAAGTCAGCCCTACTATGTAAATATAATTAATATAGTGTAAAAGATTAATTATATTATTGAGGTGTACAAGTCGGCCCTATTGTGATAATAGACATGTCTATTTGATGAGTTAGGTCATGTATTTATTAGAGAGATACATCCCCATTGTGGATCATATCTCATTCACTCACAACGCATACTTGGAGAGATGAAATTTAGTGTGCATTATTTTCTATACACTATCTTCTTGGTCATAGAGAACCCTCTTGTGTGCATTAGGGTTTTGTCTTGAGGGTCACCATTGTTGGCACCCATATTTTCAGTGGAGAGGGATTCTTCTCTTGGAAATATAGAAAAGGGTTGTTGGGTTTTTCCCTTGGTTGAGAAGGGTTTCCCAAGATAACTTCTTGTGTCTTATGCATGGTTATTCTTCTTGTGATCTTGGTTTACTACAACAATTGTATTTTGTGTAGTTGTATTATTTATAGTTAAATTTCATGCTAAATTGAAAAGAAACTACATGTTCTTGAGCCATCATTAAAAATTCAACGCTAACTTGTCAACAAGCTTGGTGCTTGGAGACATCTTGACCTGGAGCTAAGAAAATGACCAGAAAATGAAACTGCTCAAAAATTGAAATTGAGCTTACCATGAGATGTTTTAGGCTGAGGCGAGTTTGTTGGATCTAATTGTTTCATAAAATTCCAAGTTTCACCCCTTAAAACTTGACCTACGGAATTATGGACTGGTACTTTTGGTACCGGTTCTGGTTTACTGGTTTTCTAGTACCAGTAAAAACTAGGGTTTGACTTTTCAGAGAATCTGGCCACTGAAAAAGTTCACTCAAGATGCCAAAATATGTGTGAGGGCAAGGTGCACTTCCCAAGATAGTTTTTGGTCAAAAATTCATCTTCAGTAAAAAGCCTTAATTTCCTTGTACGGCAACAATGACATTTTTAGATACCCAGTGAAAGGTGCTCTATTCATTCAAGATATGATACCATGTTAAGTTTAAGTGTTTTTATTAGGTTATTTCCAAATTACATGAGCATTCAATGTATTTCCAAAACAATGGCATAAAGAGGATCACTGAAAGAAAAACAATCACAAGGTACGCATCATTTTATCCTAGGAAACCCTCATGGGGGAGAAAACCCAACAAAAACTTCCTCAATAATAGATTTCCAATACAATGTCAAGATTAATACCAAAACACCAAAGATAAACTAGCATTCAGCATGTGTCTCTCTTCTCCTTCCTCCTGCAATTGCAACTACCTTCAAGATATGTGCACTAGATGAGTGAGTGTGAATGTGAGTAAGTGAGGCACCATCCTCACATATAAATACTAGTTGAGGAGGTGCTAGGGTTATGTCTCTTCACATTGTAGGGCCGACTTCTTCTAGAAGTGGTTAAAAACACTTTATAAACACTAGGGGCTGACTTTACAAATACCATCATACAAATATGGTTTGACCAATCCACAAAAGGGGATTTGATCATACACAAGACCTGGCATGATCAATCTGTGAGAGAGGATTTGATATACAAGATAATAACTTAAATATAATTAGAATATTCTTCGAAGTTATAATAATTCAACAAATCATCCAATCACACATGGTACACCATAATGAGACACAAAAAAACAAAAAAAAAAATTATATATATCATCATCATCAATTTCAAAAAATGGGGTACAATACAAAGGGTTGGACCTCACTATGGCCACACTCGTCGATCATACACAAAATGGGAACACTGCCCCCTATACATGTCATATACGAAAAATATGTGAGCCTCATCCATATACATTGGAAAATACAAAAAATGTGAGCCTTTCCCATACAAATTACAATCCACCACCTCTAAGGTGCACCAAGATTAAGAAGTCCCATAGTTGGAGGCCCTCCACCAGCTGGAGGCACTTCGCCAGCTAGTGATCTCATATGTCTAATCATATCTACTCTTGTCATTGTTTCGCATCATACCAATGAGTGTCAATCATGATCAAGAGAAATATACACCTCTAATACCTCCTCGTCCTGTACTTCAGTCCAATACACCTCGGGAACTTAGTACTCGGTCAAAGCACCAACATAATTCATCTAACTGATCTTGAATCCCTACATCTACGACGTTGCCCCCCTCACCAATAGGATCATCTTGTGTCATTTGTGTTGGCCTCACCTCCTTCCTCCTCACGAAGCCAACATTGTCCACATTTCGCAGAGCACTCATGAGCTCATGTTGTAGGCTCTCTTTACCAGCAAGACCTCTTGACCTCGTTATCCAATATTTACAAACAAAAACATGGTTACCCATTAGTACTATGTCAGATAATAAAAAACATGCATTAAAACATCAAAAACAATAGCAATATATCAACTGCAAATAAAACTCACCTTTATGATCCCACACCTTCCCAGGGGGGAGGATCATATCAGAGTCATGTCAGTTGTCCATACCGGTATATGGGTACTTGATTATCACTTGAGGGTTATTCCTACGAAACCCCTGAAAATATGCAGTAAATTAGTGCCCCACTAGGTCGCCACCCTTCTAAACCAATATATCATCCCACCGCCCCATATGTGGAAAGGTCGACCTTACCACCCTCAATATAATATGTGGGTGCAAGAATACCACCTACTCAAAAAAGAAACTTCATAATACAAAGCCAAAAGAGAATTCATCCTCCTGGCTTGATTACAACCATGGAGCACTCGCTCCACAATCATCATCTGGGCCCCATTAATCCACTAGGTACCCAGGGATACATAAATCCTCACTACCATCGTGGTCAGGGCCCGTGGAATAAAATCTTGTATGCGTGCCACCCATATCAATCCCCCAATGATCAAATCATCATCATCATCATAACAGCCTGCAAATTCCTACATAGTGAACCCCCCCATCCATACGGAGCATCACCTCAACTACCTCTCCCTGAATGGAGAGTCTCATAAAAAAATAGATGTCAGTCTCAGCTGACATCTCTAGCATCTGACCTCAAACCTCAAGGCTTGATGCTTGGACCTCCACATCGAGACCAGAAAAGTGATAAGCTCCTCTTGGGAGCGCAGTAGCACACGGTGAAGGAACTTGAGAAAGGAAAATTTGGTCATCTCAAAGTGCGTTGCAGGGTCCAATATCATCTTCGTGTGAAGAGCATTCTAGTATCTTGTGTAAGTTTTAAACATATTAAGTAAATAAATGCATACATATCCTTAATCAAAACAAAAAATAATCCATGGCTCATACACATAATACACGGAGATTTACGTTGGAGACCCTTAACTGGGAGAAAACCAACCTTCCTTGGTGTCACACCTCTCAAATGTTCATTCTATTAATTTCACCAATACACACAATATTTTAAGTATTCTGCAGCTACCAAAACCCTAATCCATTAATCTAGGATTAAATTAGAAAACTTCCAATAATAGAAAAAAATGTTAAAATAGCAAAAACCACCCAAAAAAACAAATTTTAGGGCACTGCCCCGAATGCTCCACGTAACCAGGGGGACATTCCTTCCCCATAGGACCCCCCTTGGAAAGCACCCAATGCACACAACACATACAATGCTACTATGGAGGGATCATCAGACGCAATCATCAAATTTGACTCACCCCTCCACACACATGAAAATAATATAACACCTACCCAGCATTCTCCCACTTGTTGTTTTCTTTGCATACAGGGGGTCACAAGATTACATAGTCAATAATATAGAGAAGAAATGCCGATTGTTTCTCTACATTGGGAGAACTTCTCGGAGCTTGCCAACTTTGTCAATGAATCTACAAAATTCTTCAAAATGTCAACCTTCTCCAACAACACCTCCTTGTATTCAACCATGTCTCTCACAAAGTGATACTGAACATAAATATGCTTTGTCTTTGAATGATAAGTTGAGTTATTTTCCAGGAATATTTCACTCTGATTGTCACAATCTAACCTTACTACTTGTTGTACCAACCCAATACCTGAACACAATCTATGTAACCATATTGTTTCCTTGCTTGCATGAGTGGATGCCATGTATTCAGCTTATGTAGTTGAGAGTGCCACTACAACCTATCTTTTTCTCATCCAATGGATTGCTCCTCCAAATAGATTAAACACATACCCACTTGTATATCTTCTACATTCTAGATCTCCAACCCAATATGCATCAACAAACCCATGTATGTCCAACACTCTATCCAATCTCGGTCTTCCTTGGTAACACAATTCATAATTATAAGTGCCACGCAAATACCTGAAATCCCTCTTTATTGTTGTCTGGTGATCCTTCTCTGGTTTTGATATATACCTGCTTAAAAATATCATTGCATGTGCAATGTTCGGTCTAGTACAAACAATTGCATACATCAAATTTCCAATCACACTAGCATATGGAACATGGGACATGTCTTCTTCCTCTTCATGTATCTTGGTACATTGATCTACAAATAACTTTACACCTACATGAATAGGAACCTTGACCGGTTTACTTTCTTACATATTAAACCTCTGCAATATTGTCTCAACATATTTTCTTGTATTCAACCATAGTTTCATGTTTTCACGATCTCTTTTAATCTCCATTCCCATAATGAAGTTTCCAGAACTGATAGCCTTTATGTCAAATTTGGAGGATAGCTACAATTTCACCTCCTTGATAACATCCATATTATTTCCTACCAATAACATCTCATCAACATACAACACTACATAAATGAAGTGATTACCAACCTACTTGGAATATACACAATGATCAACCCTGCTTCTCACAAATCTCAGTCCAAGGATGTATGTGTCAAAATTTTGGTACCATGTCCTAGGTGATTTTTTCATACCATATAGTGACTTATTTAGCTTATAGACTAGCTCTTTCTTTCCCTTCACTACAAAGCCTTCTGTTTGCTTCATGTATATTTATTCCTCCAAATCCCCATGTAAGAATGGTGTATTCACATCCATTTGTTCTACTTCAAAATCAAAAGAAGCAACAACAAATAAAAGATATATAATAGAATTTAACTTGGAAAAAGGAGAAAAAAATTCACCAAAGTCAATTCCCTCTACCTAGGAATCACATTTTGCTACTAATTGAGCATTGTATTTATTCACTTTTCCTTTTGCACTCAACTTCTTCTTAAATACTCATTTGCTTCCAATGGCCTTTCTTCCAATTGGAAACTCAACTAGATCCCATACCTCATTCTTATCCAAGGCATTTCTCTCTTAATCCATGGCCTTCTTCCAGAGTTTACTGTCCTCTGAAATCACTGCTTCCCTGATAGTTCTAGGATCATCATCAGTAATATATAGAGGAAAATTAGCATGAAAATCAAGTGGATTATATCTTTATGTTTATCTTTTTTCCCTCATTGATATCCTCAATACTAGAGTATGAGGTTCTTCATCTTCTAATTCATCTTCTTCCGTTGATTTATATTTTTCATCATCCAGCTCAAACTCTATTTTATCAGGGTCTTCTTTACTTGGTAGGAATTCATGTTTTGGAACATCTTTAACCTATCTAAAAATCATCTTGATTATAAACAGTCTTCTTAGTTTTTGGGTTCCAAATCTTATATCATTTCATACCATCTTTATAACCAATAAAGATACACCTTTTGGCTTTATTATCCAATTTACTCCTATTTTCCTTTGGAACATGTACATAAGCATCACAACCAAACACTCTTAGATGTTCAAGAGAGGGTTTCTTACCAATCCATTCTTCAAGTAGAGTTTTTTCCACCAACGTTGATGAGAGTGATCTATTTACCAAATAACATGTATTACCCACTGCCTCTATGTTGGCATATTTACAGACAAAAGGAAACAAGTTTATCATTGATGCCGAGATCAGCAGCGCAGTGATGATGTCATGGAAATATCAACAATGAAGAGCAACAGTGATCGTTGGATCACCCATTCATAATTCTCGATGACCGTCAGATCTGAATACAGACAGGAGGAATGCGCAAAAGAGGAGAACAAATCTCGGACGTTGGATATGAGCACAAGGACCGACCATCATTGGATCCAGAAGAAGGAGCACAATCTTTAAGTACAATATTAAGCGGGCTTACAAAGTTCCGAAAGCAGGAGGACCATCCATCATCGAGGAGGACACGTGGCGAGAAATTAGAATTTCGTTGACTTGCACATTGGAGGAGTCAACAGAGCGTGGTGTGAGATCAGTGCGATATGCAAAAACCTGAAATGATCTGGGTTGTTAAATCGAGGATTGATATGGACCATTGGATCGAGGTATGTCATGGACTATTGGATGCAGAGTACACGTGGCAAGAGGTCAGCATTTCACTGACTGGAAAGTAAAAGGAAGGAGGTGCTCTATCCTTTGAAATCGTAAAACACAAAACCACAATTTAATCTGAGTCGTCGATCAAAGGGAGAGCGTGGACCATTGATCTGGCTCCATTTTGGAGTTTCGGATACCGGGAGTTGGAGGAGTCAATGAGACTCAAGACAAAAGTGCAAAATCATGAAGCACTCGTTTGATTGGTGAGTGGTCATAGCACATGGTCACATCATCGAGAGTTGGAGGGAGGAGCTAGTGCAGCTAAGATCTATTTCGGCGATCGCGACATGGAGAGTTGAGACCCTTCATCACAAGAATGTTGAAATGCGAAATTGTGAAATCAATTATGCTTAGCGTTCGGTCACAGCCTGTGGGCATATGAGATAAACGCAAGACCCTACAAAATTAATCCAATGACGTTGATTAATTGGGAATATGATTGAAGGGATATTGTTGCACTTCACAGTTAATTGATCAGTTACGATTTAGTTAGCAGAACTGAATCATAATTCTTGGATGTTTGGTGATTCAGTTGTTGATGCGTTTTCTTAAAGATTCAAGGTGTAACTGAATAGGTGGTATAGGATAAAATGGAAACGCAATGATTGTGGTATGTTGGTTGTTTGAACTAGAAAAATGAGTTGAATTGTAATAAAGGTAAAATTAAAGTATGCATTGTGTGAGATAAAACGCAGAGATGTTGAACAAACAGAAGAAAGAGTAGAATTGCAGAACAGTTTGAAGCAAAGCAGAATTGCAGAGCAGCTTGAAGTAGAGAAGAACTGCAGAATAGATAGAAGCAGAGAAGAATTGCAAAACAAATAAAGGCAAAGAAGAATTGCAAAACAGAGCAGAAGTGGTAAGAATTGAAACACCTGTATTCTTGGTTATTCAATCATTTATTTATAATCAGGGAGGTTGGGCAGTTCTAGGAAGGATTGTGGTCCCATGATATTCAAGTTGGTGCTTGAATATTGGAATTTGTATCTTCCATCTAGTTGTGGCTAGAAAAACAGGGTGGCAGGGTGGTGCTCGGGAAAACACTGAGTTTTCGGTATGCAAGTTGGTGTTTGTATAAGTCCAGTTGGTCCTGGAACATTTAGGGAGTTGATGCTTCCTTCTAGTTGGTGCTATAGAAACCAGAGAGTTGGTTCTCTCAACAAGTTAGAGCTTGTAAAATAGAGGTAGTAGCCTCACATTGAGTTGGTGCTCAAAGATAGATGATGTACAAAACTTAAAAGACTGTCTATCATTCGAAGAAGAAGAGGTTTTCTCCCTTTATGGGTTTCCTCATGAAAATATATCTCTGTGTATATCTTATGTGTGATTGATGTTCATTATTTATGTTGTTCATATCTTGTATAATATTGATGGTCACTTGAAAGAGATTAAAAATTATTTGAATAGTCATAAATTGTTTAAGCACAATAACAACTGACTCACCCCCCCCCTCTTAGTTGTCTTAGTAATTTCAAAAATTGGTATTAGAGTAGGTTCCTTTTACTTAAAGGTAGATTTATAAGCTTAAACATAACAAGTAATGAAGGGACTTCAGCCAGTAAGCATCCTCTCTTTGATGGAACAAATTTTGCCTTCTGGAAGGTTAGAATGATAACTTACCTAATGGACTTAGGTTCTAATGTTTGGGATGTAGTAGAGACTGGATACATAAATCCTGTTGTGCTAGCTTCCAAGGATGATAAGTTAGAATTTAGCTTTAATGCTAAGGGAATGAATGTTATCTTGAATGGACTTGCAGAAGCT
>SNQJ01S0061608.1:180632-191824 GCA_010110895.2 Picea sitchensis | reverse complement strand
AACAATTCACAATTCAACTTTAGTGATGAGGACAATTTGAACAAAAGATTTCATCCCAACAAAATAAAGTTAACATTTAGGACCTACCTCCAAGACTCAACAATAAACTTATATTACTCCAAACAACAAGAAAAAAAGACGGGGAAATAATATGGTAAAAAACTTGACCTTGGATTGGGAATGTCTAGTAATTTCAAAATCAACCCTTCAAGCTCAAGTAAGGCCTTTCAATACCTCACTAAGAAGAGTTGAACTTAAAAGAGGTTACCCAATCTTTAAAGGCATTTTCAAAAAAAATAAATGGGGCAACCCTAGATATGGGATTGTTCTTGGCAGATTCTATTTTGAATAGGAAATAAGAAGCCCATAATCTTGTATTTTAATATATCTGGAATAGCTACACAGGGGAATAAGTTGAACACAACCTCACAAAAGCTACACATCCAACATAGATGCAAAGAGGGAAAAGCAAAATGTGATAAAAAAGGGGAAAATCACATCATACTTGCCTGCCACGATGCCAGTGAAGTTGATATAAATGTTAGTGTGAATTGTAGAGACAAAAAATGGATCTGGAGGCAAAGCCCTACGAAAATGTGTGAACATGCCACATAAGTAGATAATAAGGGAATAAACTTGAACATGGGTGTAGTATTTGGAAGGGGAACCACTGGGTAACACAAATACATATGGAGACACAATATAAGGGTGATCAACAATTAGAGAAATTGGTGTCAAAGTATGCGGGGTTTGACCATAGAAGCAAGAAAAAACTAACTAGCAGGGGAGATGTACTGCACATTTGTTAAAGGGGGCACTAAAGAAGGTAGTTGGGCCAAGCTAACAAAGGCAAGAACAACAGAGAGGGTTAATAAGGGTTATGGTTGAGCTAAATCGACGTGACCGAAGAGAAAAACACAGAAGAGAGGGAAACGATGATACAACAACGCTCCAATGGATGGGGGTCACACTGGCTGGGGTTCAACAATCTAAACATCCCTGATGATCATTAAGACAAATCAACTGACTAAGCACAAAGAATGTCCAATAAAAAAAGATAAACTCCATAATGAAAACACCTTATAACATAATTAAATTTTTATTTAGATATAATCATTATTCATCTTTTAACCATTTTAAGTGACTTAATAAAACATGATTTGAATTTAATTTAATTAAGCAAATTAACTCCATGAACGCTAAACACATTTTTAAAAATAATATTTGTCTATATAAATTTTATCGAAATAAAATCATTAAAAATAAACAAATATGAAAAATGTCAATGGAGCGAATATATGAAAACAAAATTAACAAATATATGGCATGTGACTTCAGTAAAATACTTGTCTACAATACATAAATTGTGTTATGATCTTACATTTGACAAATGAATAAAGTATCAAATAAATTCATTAAATAATATTTATGTATCTACATGCCAAGTAATGTATAAGTTTGCCTCTATTGATTTTTTATGGGTTGGAAAAGTGGGAAATTTCTATTATTTACACAAATAAATTTCACTTTTGCATACTCTTTTCCGAGTGGAACAATGTGCAACACTTTAGTGGGAGCATTTTTATCAAAAATACTTAACCTATGAAATCTTGAGTTCCATGAATAAACATTAATCATTACAAAGAATATAAAACGAAGCAAATCATAGTTAATTATTGCGTATCTATGTAAATTAAATAAAAAAACTAATAAATTTACAACATGACGTAAAATTGAGCAATGAATTATAATGAGATCCTCTAAGGGTCAAGGAGGAGTCTCTAATGTATTAGAGTCTAGCACATTAAAATTGTTTACACTTAGACCCTATAATTTCATGTGACAATGGAATGATTTCAATTCATAATATTAATTATAATATGCAAATGTGTTGATATAAATTTGAACAGTTATAATTTACATGAAGGTCCTCCATGATAATGGAGAAGGAGTATGTAGTGGATTAAATGTGTTGATATAAATTTGAACAGTTATAATTTACATGAAGGTCCTCCATGATAATGGAGAAGGAGTATGTAGTGGATTAAAGAATGAAATTGATGCATTTAAGTTTTTCCATCTATACATTCTTTTAAATTCACATGACATCCTTTCAAATTCACATGACGATGAGACTAGGAAAACCACAATTTTAATTATAAACATATCATTAAATTAGTGGTTAATATGCAAATGGGAGGATGTAAATCTACACAATTATAACTTACATAAAGGTTCTTTAAGGGCAATGGGGTAGGTCTTTGTAGTGGATTAAAGAATGAACTTGACATATTTAAAGCTTTTCTACCTACATGTCCTTGTAAATTCGTACAATAGTGGAATGGAGTCAAACCATAATATTAAATTATAAAACATTTCCATGACTTAGTTGTTAATAGGCAAATACGTTCATTTAAAATTGAGCATGTATAACTTACATGGAGTTGCTCCAATGGTCAAGCAAGGGTTTGTAGTGGATCTCAAGACATCCAAAAGCCCTTATCTATTGCCATGGATTAGATTACAAGACAACATATAAGATCTTGCGACATCCAAAAGCCCTAATCTATTGACCTGGATTACATTACAACCATAATTCCTTAATTGGAATTAGAAAACCATGTGTCAAAACAACCCAAAATTGACAAAACTATGTGCCAAAACCACCCAACAAAAAAATTTGGAGGCTCTGCCCCTGAACCCCTAGAAGGGGTGGGTTGTAAGCCTCTCGCTGCACCCAATGCAACATAACAGTGTGTGGGGCTAATCATGCAAATAATATAACACATAGCCAACATTCTCCCGCTTGTTGTTTTATTTGCATATAGGGGGGTCGAGGATTACATGATCAACTATTTAGGGTAGTAATGCCCATTTCTTCTCTACACCAAGAGAACTTCTCAGTGCTTACAGACTTTGTCAATGGATTTGCAATATTCTTCAAAGTGTTCACCTTCAACAACAACACGTTCTTGTCTTTAACCATGTCTCTCACAAAGTGATATTGAACAACGATGTGCTTTGTCTTAAAATGATAAGCTAGGTTCTTTGCTAGAAATATTTCACTTTTATTGTCACAATGTAACCTTACAACTTGTTGCTCAAACCAAATACCTGAACATAGCCTCTGTAACCATACAAATTTTTTACTTGCATGAGTAACCGCCATGTATTCAGCTTCTGTAGTTGAGAGTGCCACTACATATTGTCTCTTGCTCATCCAACCGATTGTTCCTCCAAATAAGTTAAACATATAACCACTTGTAGATATTATGTGATCAAAATCTCCAACCTAGTCTACGTCAACAAATCCATGTATGTCCAACACTCTGTCTACACCAAGTCTTCCTTGAATGCAAATTCCATGATCTGTAGTGCATCGCAGACATCTACAAACCCTCTTAACAATTGTCTGATGATCCTTACCTAGTTTTGACATGTACCTACTCAAAACTCCCATAGAATGTGCAATGTCTGATCTAGTACAAACCATTGCATACATCAAACTACCAACAACACTAGCATAAGGAACATGAGACATGAATTCTTACTCTTCATGTACATTGATCTGCAGATAAATTCACACTTACAGGAATAGGTACCTTGATTGGTTGACATTCTTTCATATTAAACCTATGCAATATTGTCTCAATATATTTCCTCTGGTCCAACTAGAGTTTCTTGTTTTCCCAATCTCTTTTAATTTCTATGCCCAAAATAAAATTTGCAGCACTAAGATCATTCATATCAAATTTAAAAGACAACTAGATTTGTACCTCCTCAACGATTACTTGGTTGTTTCCAATCAACGACATATCATCAACATACAACACCACATAAATAAAATGATTTCCAACTAATTTGAAATACACACAATGACTAGCTTTTCTCCTTTTGAAACCAAATCCCAAAATATAAGTATCAAACTTTTGATTCCACATCCTTGGAGATTGCTTTAACCCATACATGGACCTTTTCGGCTTACAAACCAACTCTTTTGTACCCTTCACTGCAAAACCTTCTAGTTGTTTCATGTAGATTTATTCTTCAAGATCCCCATGTAGAAATGTTGTCTTTACATCCATCTATTCTACTTCAAGATCAAAAGCAGTAGTAACAGATAAATAAATCTAATAGAAGTCAATTTAGCAAGGGGAGAAAAAATGTCACCAAAATCAATTCCCTCTACCTTAGAATGTCCTTTTGCTACTAGGTTAGCTTTATACTTCTGCACTTTACCTTCTACATTCAACTTCTTCTTAAACACCCATTTGAAACCAACGAAATTTCTTCCAACTAGAAACTCAACTAGATCCCAAGCCTCATTTTTATCCAAGGCTGCCATTTCCTCAACCATGGCCTTCTTCCAGAGTTCACCGTCCTCTGAATCCACTGCCTCCCTAACAATTTTGGGATCATCATCAGTAATAGACAAAGAAAAAATAGAATGAAAACCAGGTGGAGAATACCTTTCTAGTTGTCTTCTTTCTCAAATCGATCTCCTCAATACTCGAGTATGAGGTTCTTCTTCTTCTAATTATTGTTCTTTTGTTGAGTCAAATTCTTCACCCTCCAACTCAAACTCTATTGTCTTTGGATCTTTCTCTTTTGGAGGGAATTCCTATTTGGGAACATATTTAACCTCTCTAAAGACAACATCCTGACTATAGACAATCTTGTTAGTTTATGGGTTCCAAAGTTTATATCCTTTTATACCATCTTTATAACCAAGAAAGATACACTTTTCAACTTTTTAATCCAACTTACTCCTATTTTTCTTTTGAACATGTACATAAGCATCACAACCAAACACTCTAAGATGTTCAAGAGAGGGTTTTTGACCAATCCATTCCTCATGCAGAGTTTTTTCCACGAATGTTGATCAAGGTGATCTATTTACTAGGTAAGATGAAGTATCAACTGCCTCTACCCAAAAATTTTGTCCTAACTTAGCACCATTGAATATGCTCCTTCATTTTTCCATCAATGTTTTATTCATCCATTTCACAACCCCATTCTTTTGAGGTGTGTATGGAGTAATCTTCTGCCTTGTTATACCACACTTACATAATTCCTCGAAATCATTCCCATAGAACTCTCCACCATTATCTATCCTCAACACCTTTATTTTCCTCTCTGTTTGATTCTCCACAAGAGCCTTAAACTCTTGAAATTTACCAAAGACCTTAGATTTCTTTCGAGGGAAATAAATCCATGTATTCCTCGAGAAATCATCTATGAATGAAACACAATACACAAATTTACCTAGTGATGGAATAGGCATAGGTCCAAACACACCATTGTGTACTAACTCTAAGATCTTGGTTGCTCTTGTAGCACGAGATAAGAATCTTACCAGGTTATGTTTACCATTATGCAATCAGACATACCTTCAACCATACTTTTCCCATGTAGTTCTTGAAGGCCCTTCTCTCCAATGTCCCAATCTTTGATGCCACAACATTTTATTTTCTCTTGAGACTATAAGGGTTTTTTCTTCTTCACCCTTAGGAACAACATAATTGTTACACCCATTACTAATTGTGCTTCCCAACAACTTGTATAGAATTAATTTGGAACTCCCCTCATCAACACCATTGCTCCTCAAAACATTTTATAGGTTTCCTTTTTGGACACAATATATACACCTGCATCATTCATCTTACTTATTGATGTCAAGTTTCTAGCCAACTTTGGAACGTGCAAAACCCTAGGGAGTGTTCTAATCCTTCCTTCCTTGAGTTGCAACTTAACGTTTCCGCGTCTTGTGATTCTGGTTGTTGAGTCATCTCCTATGAAAATGTCACCTCCATTATACTTTTCATATTCATAGAACCACTCCGAGTGGAGAGTCATGTGAAAAGAAGGACTTGAATCAATCAACCATACATCGTGATCTGCATGTGTGCTTGAAGAAACCAACTACACATTCCCTCCTTCTTCTGAGGAGGTTTTCCCTTATGTGGAAGGAATATCATTACATCTCTTCTTTCTCTCAACACTTTTTAATCTACAATCCTTCTTAAAATGCCCAACTTTACCACATTTCCATCATTTATTTAAGAGTTTTCTTGAAGATTTAGATCTACCTCTAGATTTACCTCTAGATTTAGATCTCCCACTCGATGACTTATTTTTATTTCTATCTAGGGCGCGTCCTCTTACCAATAGGGCATTCGTGCTCTGGCCATCCATTGTTTTCCTCCCCATTTCTTTCGATAACAAGGATTAAACCACATCATAAAACTTTAATGTGGTCGCATTACTACCAATAGCTACAACCAGAATATCTCATGAATCAAGTAATGAACATAGTAAATTAATGCACTTATCTTGATATGAAATTTTCATATCCACATACAACAACTGACTTACCATAGTATTGAAGGCATTTAGATGCTCTCTCACTGAGTCTCCATCGCTTATCTTCAGGAGGTACAACTTATTTTAAAGGAAAAATGTATTTACTAGGGACTTAGATTGATACAAATCCCCTAATTTATCTCTCAACACCTTGGTTGTAGCTTCTCCCGAGACATTTAGTAAGATTGAATCTAAAAGATACAACCAGATTGTGCTTGTTGTCGTCCTATCTAACTTCACCCAATCTTTCGTCAACATACATGTAGGTGCAGTGCCAACATCCACAATGACCCATTGTTCTTTATCTACTAGAAGATCCTCCATCTTCATGTTCCAAAGCTCAAAGCTTTTCCCTTTAAATTTCTCAATCTTGATTTTGGAACTACTCGCCATTTTCTTTCACCACAAGAATCACTATCGCATAGCTCCCACTAAAACCAAGTTTATCACAAACCTAAGAAAATCATACCGTTAGCAACAAAGGCGTCCCCTTGAAGCCAATAATTGTTTTGATACAAATTGTATGTTTTAAACCTTTACAATATACCAATGCACACACATATTCTTTATAAAACATAAAGAAAACAATAGCATTCTCACATAGCACTCATAAATTTACCCTGGAAACCCTTAACCGGGAAAACCATAAAATGTTTAGAGTCGCACCTCTAACTCTCATTGTATTAACTTCACCATTACAATTCAATATATAGGATCATGTGGCATCCAAAATCTCTAATCCATTGAATATGATTAGATTACAACCTTAATTCCTTAATCGAAATTAGAAAACCAAGGGTTGGAAAATCGTCTACCAAAACTATCCAAAACAGACCCAACAACCGCCCACTTTTTTTTAGGGGCTCCACCCCTAAACACTCAAGAAAGGGAGGCTAATCGTGCAAAGAATATAACACACACCCACCATCCTAATGCTCCTCATCATGGCTCTCCTCCACATCATTGTCCTCATTAGTATCACCCTCTTTGCCATTACCATTAGTGGAATCATCATCTTCATCCTTATCCTCATCATTTTGATCACCATTGGACCCACTCACACTCTTTGATGTGCATTTGCATCAAAAGTTTCAACCCACAATACAATAATTATACCATGTTAATTTTGTACAAAATCAGTGACATAAGCACACTAACAAATAACTAATGTCAAGCATTTAGTAAAAAATTGATTTCTGTCTTCAATGAAAATAACCCACATCACAGTTAAGTTTCACAAGCAGAAACACACATTACTAATCACATTTGCAGCGGAAAATAACAATGAATAATAGTCACAAATCCATGTAAAACTCATAAAAAAATTTCAACCCAGGAAAGTAAAACCCCAATGTGGGGAAACCCAACTATGAGAGATTTTATTCAGCTTCAGGAAAGTACATATCAACAACAAAAATACATTTTCCAGCAAGGGAAAACCACTTATAGCACCCAAATTGTCCCCACAATTTATGCCTTGGAAAATGTGCCAAATATGCATTGTTGTATGACCCACCTAGAAAAAAAACACCTTGAAATTTGTGCCAATAGGTTGTACGAAATAATGTACGACCCTTTTGCAACAAGGAAATTCCAAAAACAACCTCGAAAAACATGCCAACAAATGCCTCGAAAAATGTGCCAGCAAATGCCTCGATTCTCGTGCCCTTTCTCCTTGTTGTACGAACTGTATGGATCCGTACAGTATGACCTTAAACAACATAAATATCAACAACACCTCTCAGTCAAAAAAATGACTTGGGAAATGTGTCCAAAGTCTCTTGGGAAAATCGCCTAGTTTCTTGCCCTCACTTTCCTTCTTCAAGCTCTCTCATAAATCTCCCAAACTTATTTTCTTGTCTTACACACTACCCTAGGCATACTCTTATAATCTGAAAGTGACCTTTCAAGTTCTCCATCCCTAAATCCAATGGTCAAGATCTAATCTTGCCATTACAAGATCAAGGGACATGATTCATTCCCTCTAAAATAAATCACTTAAAATATTAAAGTACAAAAACCCACTCTATGACATAAAGTTACTTTAATATTAGAAGGTACATTTTATAAAAAGTCACTTTAATAAAAGAGACACTTTATCACAACTTTCTAAAACACATATTACAAAGTCAAGTGTCTAGTAGTGAAAATATAAGGTCAATTCTACATACAAGACAAAACATGTGGAGTACCTTCAGAGCTATAAAGCTAACACTCCCTCTTAGCGAAGGATGTTCTCATTGTCATCACCATCATCCAGTCCCATCACAGTGTTCGCAGTAAGAGTTCCCTATGAACTTGGAGCCAACCCCAACACCTGCACATAACTCGAACCAGAAGGCATCCTTCTGACAACTACCCTGAACCCTGAGCTCCTCGGAGAATCCATCCTCCCACTCTGAGCTTTTGTTCACTCACACCAGTTGAGCCTCCTATCGGTGCTCATAAGAGACTCCCTCTCTTCCCTTGGAATGTAAGACAGAACCCTTGACACCACTGCAGTCTTAGGAGCCTCTTGCTCCTCATCCGACTCTCAATCATAACCTATAGGTTGTACTCTCATCATGTACAACCTATCCATCCAATCACTAATCAATTGTGGTTTGACCAGATCCACTCTCTCCCTGTATATAAATACATGTCCCCTCTTGAACAATGTAGAATATCCAACATCTTCCAAAGCTGATACCGAGAGCAAGTTAACCCTCGACCTAGGAACAAACAAAACTCCATCAACCTCCAGGAGTCCTCCATGCTCGAGTCAGAATCTAATTCTTCCAACTCCACGTACAACTCGTGCCATACCTCCTTCACTCTCCACTAGTCGATCATGACTTGTCTCTGTGATACTAAGGAATATATGCCATATTCCTATCATGTGACAAGAGGATCCACTGTCAACAATCAACCTACTATCACCCACAAATCCAACACTACCAACACTGGATACTAGAGTGGCCAAATAGAACTCCATATCAAACTTGGACGAAAAGTCCTCCATAGTTGTTTTTGTTGTTGTATCAGGCCCCTCCTATTCCTTCCTCTTCTTCTTCTTCTCATGACACTAAGAAGCAAGGTGCCCCAACTGGTTACAACAGTAACATCTAACTTTACTCAAGTCCCTTCTGGAACTCCCTTTCTTCTTCCCCTTGCCATTTGCTAAAAGAGCAACATCCTCATCAGCTCTGTCTTCCTTTAGTCCACTACTTTGAGATCCCATTTGGATCTCCTCCTCAATGAAGTCGTTCCACAGTCTACTCCAATCTGAAAAATTCTCCTGGCCCACCACACACTTCATGAAGACATCCCACTCCGTCGTGAAGCCTTTCAAGGCTATCCTTCCCAACTCGAGTTATGAGATAACCTCCCCTAATGCAGCTAACTTATCCTTAATCTGGGCTATCCAGGTAAGATAGGATGAAACACCCTCACCCTTAGCCATCTTCGTGTCATACAATTTATCCTTCAAGGCCATCTTCTGGTTAGCGTTCTTAGCCTCATATAAATTTTTCAATGCCTCCCACATATCATATGATGTCTTCTTCTCAGCCATATGTGGGATGAGTGGGTCCTTCACTCCATCCATAATGATCCTCTATGCTTTGGCCTCCTTTACCTCATGCAAATCCGAGGTAGTAGGATCTGTTGTAGGAGCTACAACAACAATGATGACATAACTCCAAATCTTGTTCTTCTTGAGAATAAATGATATCCGGACCTTCCACTACAAATAGTTGGAAATGCCCTCCAACCGATCCTCAAATCTGATGCATGCAGCCATTTCCCTTTCAATTATTCAAAGAAAAATAACCAACGGATTTCCCCCTTTCAAATCTTGCCAAAAATAACACTGCTTAGTGTAACTTAGAGCCCAAGCTCTAATACCGTGTAGAAAATCAGTGATATAAGCACACTAACAAAGAGATAATGTCACACACTTAGTAAAAAAATGATTTATGTCTTAAATGAAAATAACTCACATCACAGTTAAGCTTCATAAGCAGAAACACACATTACTAAGAACATTTGCAGTGGAAAATAACAATGAACAAAAGTCACAAATGCATGTAAAACTCAGAATTTTTGGCAACCCAGCCAGGGAAAACCCCAATGTGGGGAAACCCAACTATGAGAGATTTTATTTAGCTTCAAGAAAGTACATATCAACAACAAAAATACATTTTCCAGCAAAATAAAGCCACTTACAACACCTAAACTGTCCCCACAAATTTTGCCTTGGAAAATGTGCCAAATATGTATCGCTGTACAACCCACCTAGAAAAACAACACCTTGAAATTCATGCCAACATGTTGTTGTACGGATAATAATGTATGACCCTTCTGAATCAAGGAAATTCCAAAAACACCCTAAAAAAATGTGCCAGCAAATGCCTCGATTTTCGTTCCCTTTCTCCTTATTGTATGTATTGTACATATCTGTTCAGTACGACCTTCAACAACAAAAAGATCAACAACACCTCTGACTTAGAAAAATGACTTGGGAAATGTGCCCAAAGTCTCTTGGGAAAATCACCTAGTTTTTTGCCCTCACTTTCCTTCTTCAAACTCTCTTAGAAATCTCTCAAACTTATTTTCTTGTCTTGCACACTACCCTAGGCATACTCTTATAATCTGAAAGTGACCTTTCAACTTACCCATCCCTAAATCCAATGCTCAAAATCCAATCTTTCCATTACAAGATCAAGGGACATGATTCATTCCCTCCAAAATAAATCACTTAAAATATTAAAGTACAAAAAACCCACTTTATGACATAAAGTCACTTTAATATTAGAAGGTACATTTTATAAAAAGTCACTTTAATAAAA
>SNQJ01S0061608.1:133712-149150 GCA_010110895.2 Picea sitchensis | reverse complement strand
ATTGTCATCATTGCAATCATTGACTTCGTCAATAATTACTGTTATTTATGCTCATTTATATTAAATATTGATAGTCATTGACAAATGAAGCATTAACCACTATTTGCATGTATTAGTTTTATTGTTGCCTTGTCTCGCAAACATGTGTTTCTTCTGTGGTATTTCTTCATTCTTGACTATCTTCTTGGCGGTAATCTGTGAAAGGAAAAACTTGCCTTGTCCTTTAAACCTTTGCCTTTCAAAGCCCCAGATTGCCAGGGACGTCACCCTTGGGTTTAGCCACCCTAAATAGAAAGAGCTCCCCATCGAGGAGACAATGGGTGGGGAAGCTCCTGTTACGCCAGTTTGATCCTTACCTTTAAGCTACTTGATCTAAACTACAAACTGAGTGATAACATTTTGGCGTCGTTGCCGGGGAACACTGAGTCAATCTTCCTCAACGACAAATCTTTTGGTAAGCCTTGCCTCAAAGACCTTTTCTTACAAGCTTACCTGACGACTCCACTAAAACTTTTCCCCCTATTCTTTGGTAGTTTCAGGAAAACTATCTGGCGACTCCACTAATGACGAAGCCAACTATGACTTCACAATGGGATCCAAGAAACTACAGACCTTTGGATATGAGTAAAATCCCAGGATATCCCAGAAAAATGGCTCTCTCTTATAAGAATTTTCTCCCTAGATTCTTTGGCCTTGATGGGGAAAGTCTCGATTATCACATGAGCAAATTTTGGGAATTCTTTCAATACCACCCTGTCAGGGACGAAGTTGAAGACTTGGTGATGAAACTCTTCTCTGCCTCTCTGCATGAAGGGGCTAAAAAATGGTATGATAACCTTCCAGCAGCCAGCATTGTATCTATGGACCATTTTGAAGAGATCTTCCTTGCAAGATGGGCTTTGAAATTGGAAGATGTACAATCATTGCTGAAAGAGCTTGAAGGCATAAAACAAGCAAATTATGAGGTTGTCAAAGTTTTCAGTTTTAGGTTCCAAAAGTTATTTTACCAAATTCCTGAAAGCCATCACCCTAAAGGCAAGTACCTCGTTTATCTCTATACTAATGGACTTCAAGGGCATTTGAGTTTCCTCCTAAATAAAAGGAATCCAAAAACACTTGCAGAAGCTCACAACATGGCCATTCAGATCAAAAAGAATCTCATCTCATCTGGAATCAATGCTATCACCATGGACACTCTTAGCTTGATAAAACTCGTTTCCCATAAATCCTTTGTTGAAGATACACAAGAAAGAAGGGAACAAGTCTTCGACCAGCAGAATGAGGACATGATTATGGAGCAAGAACCTAAGCAAGATGATGAAGTGTCCACCTGTGCTCCTCCCTCTGATGAAGTCATCCAAGAACCTGTTTCTCCTGTATAGCAAAGTGAAGATGAGGTTAGTTGTTTTCCACTTCAGAATTCCAATGATACCGTGTTCCTTGATTCAGAAGATGAAGCAGAAAAGAAAGGTTTGAACAAAGATGATGGCCCTTGTTGTACAATCAAATACAAAGAAGCAATTCATGAGGATGAAACAATAACATATGCTGAAAACACCGAAGTCCTCGAAGTTCCTTTGCGAGAAGAAACAGTAAGTTACCCTCCTCCCCTAGTTTTTGATGATGCTTTACTCTACGATGAAGAGGAGGAGGAAGATGCATTTTCAAATGTCTCAGATCCTGCATGTTATGACACAGATAGTGACACTATTGATAACATCGATGAGTTCATACATGTTGGCAGACGTAGGTGGGATATAGTTGGTTATAACCTGGATCCCATCTATGACACTGAGAATCATTTCCAGTCATTGCCCTTGCAGTTGTCACAACAGATTTCTCCTAACCAATGGCAACAAGGAGATGAGATTTTTACCTGTACTTTTCAAAAAACAAAGGATGACCTAGTACCTAATTCTCCTGATGATTTTCAGTCTTACCTTGAGATTTTTGATGAGTACCCCTCTGAGCACTTGGACTCCTTTCATGAAGATGATTGCCAACCACCACTATGCTCAAATTTTGATACAAGTGAGAATTGTTTGCCTAAGGAAAGTCTCTCATAATTTTTCACTCCGGACACCTGTTGTTACTTTACCATGCCTGTTTGCGAAAGGTGTGCTTGGGAAGTATATTTTTAATGTTGAGTTTCCCTTTAGGCAAACCCTGAACTCCAAGGGTTGGTTGGGTACTGTGTGTCTCAGTCAGTTTTTTAATTTTCCCTTTTTAGTTTGCCAGTCATCTACTAAAACTTTGTCGATCCCTTCCTTGACTTCAGAGTGCGAGGATGTCCTAGGTAACCAGTTTACAGGCCCTTTGAGTCAGTTTTCTGAACCTTGTATTTTTCATGACCCTTTCTTGGATTGGATTGAGTACTTTTCTCAGAGATGGACTTGGCAGGATTTTATCCCTCCCACCCGCCTGCATGAGTTAGATTCTGACTTGTCCGATGATATGATATACTTTGTAACTCATGACATTTTTGTGCTTGACTTATCACTGTTCTGGTTTATGATGAAGCACAAAGGCAGGTATTGCGGGACATTGTTGGATTGGCTTCATTGGTTGTTTGATTACACCAACATGCAACCAACAAGTAAGTATAGGTGAGTGTTTTACTTTCTATTTACATTTATGATTACTGCATGTACATGTTATATTTTGCGGGGTGGCAATACCACCCCAACTTTTGTTGTTGATGCTTTCTTGTCAAGTGTGAGCAGGTCTCCAGGTTTATGCCAGAGATGCTGAGGTTCTCATGCGCTCTACGGTGAGCACATGTCCCTGAGTTGGAGCCAGATGTTATCCCCGATATCTAGGGATAACTAGGAGATCATGTCTCGAGGCCCACAGGTCCTAGACATGAAATGTCGAGATCTGGATTGACCTGAGCATGGCCCTGGAGGGCCTATCCTTCTTTTCTTCACCAGACTTGTCCTGTCAGCAACAGCAACATCCATGACCATCAACTTGGACTTGCATCGGAGAAGACTCTTGCTCCATGAGGTAATCGGTCCAAAGGTATCATGGTATGTGTCATGTTTGATCATTATAACCTTCTTATATATGCATTAGGTTCCTTTCATTTCTGATGACTGCTTGGATCTTACAGATGCTTGGCCGGGGTTCCCCGAGAAGGCAATAAAGGCCCCTCGATAAGAAATTGAAGAAGGGACCCTAATAAAAATAACAAAAACAAGACCTAACCAAGAGGGATGGGAGGTCTCATTCTGGCCAAGACCATTATGTTCATAGGTATCCGGTGGTATGACATTGCCATTATATTGTCACCATGAGCGGTGACCTTTAGTTTGCCTTACTGACCCGAGGGAAAGGGGTCTCATCATGAGCCAACCTTACGTGAAGATACCCGGTGGGTAACAGCCGGCTCACAGTCACCCGCCAATGCGGTGTCCTCTGGTTAGATCTTGAAGTAAGAAGAAAGAAAAACAATAAATAAAAAGAAAAGGCAATAAAGGAACTTGGAAAAAACTGCATCCCATGGCCAGATTTCTTCGCCTCCTACAAAGGCACCCGCAGACAACGCCTGCCCTTGGTCTTCGCGTTATTGGACATCCCTAGACCATATGAGACAAACAAAGTTAGCTCACTAGAATTATCCAAATACTTGGAATATAACAAAATGAAATCCATATAGGTTGTAAACAATAAATGAATAGATATGATATGATAGATATATAATGAGATGATTACAATTGAGAATGAGGGCTGCTTATATATACCCGCAGGAGTGCCCTTACCAATAGTCATGTCCTTTGAGACATGACTAACAAATAATTAATAGTATTATTTATTAACTATATTATGTTATGAATATCTATTTATGTATATTTTATGTTCATAGCGGTATTGCCTTCCCCTTAAAATGCTTTGTCATCAAAGCATAATCACCAAAAGGCTTTCCTTTGAACTTTTGTTCTAGCACGATGTCTTCTCAAATCTTTTGTGCTTGTAGTTGCGACTCCTTGATGAAACAAGATGATACAACCTTAGAATTCCCAAACTAATGTGTTGCATCTTTTGCGGAGTGATCCATCCCGAATCTACTTTCATTGGAATTGTTTGATGATTATTTGTTCCAAGGTGTTGATTTTGTCTTCGTTCTTTTTCGATGTGGTATTTTATTTGTTGGTAGAAGAACATTATTTGGCCACTCTTTTCCGGCGTTGAGAATTGAGGAAAGGACTCTTGTTATTTGGATGATTATAAGGCATCCTAATCTCTTGTCAATTTTCCTTGGAATCATATTCTTTTGATGTTTTGTAGTGGTCTGTCCACGTAATCATTCTTTTGAATATGACCATTATTTGACTTTGTATTGGTTCCTTTTCTACTGTCGAAATTTGAGTGTCGGATAAATTCTCTAATGGATTAGTCATTGTTTCCTTGTGATTAATGATGTTTCGCGATATAGCTCTTCTTGTAGAGACTTCTTATCGTGCTTGAGGCTTTTAACACGAGTTAATATAAATCTTGATTATAATAGATGTGTCATTAAAAGTTCTTCTTTATCAACCGACTTGTGGGTCTTTATTTTCTGTTCCTAGATTCTCCTTTCTTTCGTCCTTTAAGAGTTTAATTTGTTCTAGTAGCTTTTGATTAAGGTTCCTTAGGCAGGGGAGCTTTCTTCCTCTTTTCGATTAATTTCTCTTTGAGACCTTCGACTTTCTTGTTCAATTTTTGAAAACACCGCTTCTCCTATGGGCTTGCATTGATCTTTGCAAGTAGTTTTTATTATGTTTTCTTAGGTAATCTCTTGTCTTTTGCTTGATTTTGTCACATTTTTCTTGTTGATCTTGCAACTTCTATATCGACTTCTGGTTATTTGGAAGGATCACTTATGATATGTCCTTCAACTCTTGATGATGGAGCTTTTGAAATTGACTTTATTGTAGCATCTTGTAATGTGATTTCTTCTTCTTATAAGAAAATGATAAAAACTTTCTCCTTGTGTTGAACATAAAAGTACTCAATGTATCCACCCAAGTTGATACTAGAATTATATCAACACTTTCTTGATATATTGATACGACAATGAATTGAGCTATGAATTTGTAATCACCAATAGATAGTTATAGGTTCTTAATTTCATATTTCCCATCGAAAAAACACTTGTCATTTTCAATTATATTTGGTTCTAAAACCATTAATTGGTTTGCCAAGTTGACGTTAATGTGATTTTTTCTTAGCGGTCGGGCAAATAACAATGTTGATATTCCTTCCTTGAATAATCCCCTTAACAATAAAGGGGTCGCGTATTTTTTATAAGTTGGGGGGAATCTTCCTTGTTTTTTCACCATAAAACTCCATTTTTATTTTTTATTTTTTCACTTTTTTTAAAAACTTTAATTATTTTTTTCAATCACCCTTTGTATGTTATTATAGTTACTTATATATAAGTAAAGAACTAAAGAAATTCAATTCCTTATTTTTATTATTTTTCCTTTTAATAACTTTATAACTTTAATTAATAAAGTTAATTTTTTATTTTTTTATTTTATTTTATTATTATTTATAACTTTTTAAATTCCCTTTTTTATAACTTTTCCTTTGAGGTATATATATATATATATTTATGATATATATTCCTTATATACTTTATTAAATAATCCTTATAATACTCCTTTATATCTCTTAATACTAGTTGACTTCCTCTATTTATCTTTTAACTTGAACTTAATTAATATAACTTCTCACAAATATAACTCTCCACAATATTGTTTTTCGTTGACTTCCTTATCTTTTGATTTCTATCCCAACTAATATAGCACTTATGTAATTCCTTCTAAATTAAACCTTTTTGATATAATATAATAATATATCACCTACCTTTTTGATATAATATAATAATATATCACCTTTTTATATTGTTTTTCGTTGACTTCCTTAACTTTTGATTTCTATCACAACTAATATAGCGCTTATGTAATTCCTTCTAAATTAAACCTTTTTGATATAATATAATAATATATCACCTTTTTGATATAATTCCCTTTTTTATATAGTGGAATAATTTTATTTTTATAATATAGTCTTATATAGGTTAATATAACTTATATATAACTTATGATTTTTCCAAATAACTTTAAAACTTCTTGATTTAACCCTTTGATATAATTTAAAGAAATCAATGATGATATGTGACGGTATCGACATACACCTGAAATTTTGGTGTATGGTCAAAAACGATTATAAGAATAACTCGCACAGTCGGCCTATCACACAGTTGCAAAGTACGACGGATCATACGGTGACAAGCGACAAACAGTACGACTACAGTGGCAGCGGATGGTACGGCCTCTAATGTTAAGTAATAATGTTTAATGATAGTTGTACGAGGATGTAATAGGGCGGTATAGCACCATGATACAACGTTAATTTTTCAATTGAAAATTAGATACAACAATGATAATTTCCATACGTGCTGCACTTATCTTTAAAATTCACTGTACGTCCCTCCAATTATATCACAGAATGGGTTGTACAGACCAATTTATCAATCATATCCCTGTAGGATTGACCAAATTATGGTTGTACGGAAGCGATCAATTGGTGATTGTATAAAATGATTTGTTGCTCGCGGGAAGTACGAACAATTTGAATATATTGTACGGATTACAACAACTGTACGACAAAGGTTCCGTCTTTAGTACATAAATTTTAATTGATATTTATGCTTGATGGAGCTGTTCGATTTGATTTGATTTTAGTATGGACTACTAATCAAAATTAAATTCTGAGATGACAACAATTGGCCGATACGGTTGTGAATGCGATAATTGTTACAGCGGTTGTCACGATATTAATGGAGGTTAGACAGAACTATTATATGGGGTATGCGATAAAAGTATGGTGTGTTGGTAGCGGATATTTATTGTATGACTCGCTGTTACAGCAAGTGAAATTACGGTAAGTACAGATCTGATATTTAAAATCGATGACGGTAAGTACAGATCTGCAATTTAAAATCTGGTTGGTTGTACATAAGGCAATTTTGTTAATAATTTGTACGATTTGTAACTCTTAAATAGTTGTTGTATGGAATGAAGGTTGATAGCATTATAATTAATTCTAAGTGGTACGGATTTCATCAATTGGCTGTCAAACTTTAATTTAAAGCGGTTTGATCTTTTACAGACTTCAATTTTCGTGAGAATTATCTTTCTTCTTCAGCGAATTTTATTTGAATTACTAGGAGCTTTTAAATGGCCAAAGGCCAGGGTTAGTGGTCAAAAACCAAATTTCTCAGAGAAACTCTGAATGATAATAGGTTGGCCAAAAGCCGGTTCAAACAAGGTCTGATAAAAACACTGGCCAAAGGTCGCAATCAGAAAAACGAACCTCTGATACCAAATGAGACAAACGAAGTTAAGCTCACCACGTAAGAATTATCCAAAATACTTGGGAATATAACAAAGTAATCCCACTTATAGGAATTTGTAAACAATAAATGAATAGATATGATATGATATATATATAATGAGATGATTACAATTGAGGAATGAGGGGCACGCTTATATACTTGAGGGGTGCCCTTTACGATAGTCATGTCCTTTGAGACATGACCTTTTCATTATTAATAATTATTATTTATTAACTATAATTATGTTATGAATATCTATTATTGTAATATTTTATGTTCATAACACCATATCCACCTCATAAAACATGGCTTGAATGATCCTCACGAGGGAAACTCTCAGCCTTCTCTTGTGGGTGTATCATCCCAATAGAGTTATTCTGTTGGTTTTCTTGACTTTGTATAGTAGATACGTGTAATGTCTTTGAGCTCTTAGATGATATGCTAGGGATTTCATGCATGTGTTTGATAAATTTAATGATGAAATATGATTGACATTGCACTTTATGATCTTGAGGGACTGATGAGCCCATGGAGGTTGTAGTTTTTGATGTGCAGGACTGTGTCCGACGGACAGGTACCATTTTTTGGACCGGTACACATGGGGATTAGATTAGCTCGGACCTCCATGGGAATTTTGAAGAGCCCATCGGATGGATTAGGATGGATTGTAGAAACGGGACAACGTTGTGATGAGCCATTGCGCAAGAAAGAAGAAGGACGTCCCACCAAGGACACTTTGGCAGAGACCAACATAGGGGGAATCACCCACTATGAGGATGGGAGCCGATTGCTTTTGATGGAGCCAGTCACCTAAGACAAATGAACATTTTACGGAGCATGTGGCCGATTATCTTTGGGATCATTTAGCAGCGCATTATGGCGGCTGCGGGGAGCCTAGAGACCGTTTTGCTTCTTGGATCTTGTGATCTGCCCAAAAGGATAGCGATGCTCTCCCTCAGCGAGAGGGCGTCTCCCCTTTTGTGAGAGCTCATATTGTGACATTTTAGCATTTAATGTAAAAAAGCAGTGTAATATTGTTGGTAAATGCACAGCCGAACGTTTTAATAACCTATTTTCTAATTAAAGGTCATTAGGATGATATAAATAGAGGGGCGTTGCCTCTCATTTTTTAAGATAACACAACTGCTCTCTTAGGAGAGATACATTTTTGTCTTTTATTATTGCTCTTGGAAGTGGTAAAACTCTTGTGGAGGATTTTTCTTGGCATGTTATGGATTTCTCTCTCATTGGAAGGTTTACAACTAGGGTTTGATAAGCTATCTTCATGATTTATGGCGTATTTCTCATGCAAAACTTCTTAATTGAATGGTTGTAGGTTAAATCTCTTGCACATTATTTACATAGTTATTATATTACTTAATCAGTGAAACCCTAGGTAGCAAGCACACAAGTAGGTCCTTGCACATGTCACATGATTGAGAACTTATTTTAGCCATTGATTAAGGAGGATATAGCCTAGCGTTGCTACACTAATTCCCTTTTTCTAAGTTAGTTTTTGAACATGAAATTTGAAGAAAGAATGCGTCCTAAGGCCTAGTTAATTCTACACCTATGGTTTGACTTTTTAGGGTTTGAAGGGCCTTGCTCTTGCAACACTTTTCACCCTTAGATTTATGTTTTGAAGCTAGCCGTTTGCCGGATATTTGAGGAAGAGGGAGGAGCATGAGGCCTTGCTTAAGCAACACGAGAATGAGCCTCCTCCCCTTAGGGTTTGACTCCTAGGGCCACGCCATTGCAACACCATAGAGCCTAGCTCTCTTGTCTTTGAATTTAAGTCCTCTGAGAGATCTACCCTTGACTCCATATACCCTAAGGCACTAGTCCTATCTCTCAGCGTTAATTGTTGTGCCAAAACAAACTTCTTAAACTTATCAAATTTGAAACCCTAACTAACCCTAGATCTGCTAACCCTAGATTGTTGATGGCGTCATGCCTTGTTGAACTCTTGGTTGATAGAAGCGTTGTGGCTAAGTCATCTAATGATGAACATTGATGTGTAGATAAATCTCATTTGCCACATTTGCAAAAGCGTTCACCTCTTTGTCTACCAAACTAACCCTAGAAAGGTTGACGTCATCTCTGGTATAGTGATGCAACAACCTTTGTATATGAGACTTTAATGATATTTAATGCGTTGTGTTAATTCAAGGATTGATCATTTTTTCATTGGATGCTATATCATTTTCGAGTGTTTATGACAAGTATTATAAGCCATTGTCATCATTGCAATCATTGACCTCGTCAATAATTCTTTTGCTCCTCCCCCCGAGTCAAATTTACTTTTCATATTGGGAGGATGGTCATGAAGGCACTTCACATAAGATAATGCTTTGATTTGATCCTTATCGGCAATATTCAAGCTTTGACAAATTGCCGAATTTGTAAGGACATAGATGATTCAGATTCATGTAATTGTGGAATGGACATGATCAGCTGGTGTATTAGCAAGCCACCATGTAAACTTTTATATCCTTTTGAATATAAAGAGCATTTTTTTCTCGTGAAAAAAACTGTGACATAAAGAAACGTGTGTCTAGGTCTTCTCGTCGTGGCTTGCATGCTGTAATGTTTCTGGGGTTTCTTATTGTTTTTGGAAGAGTTGGGGTATTTACACACCTTAAGATCAATTGTATGTCTTATTTCATAAGATCAAATATGATTATTGTACTTCTGATATTGTTCAAATGATATTGTTTTCAGTGAGGAAAATCCATTGTGAGATGAGTCTTGTGTGCATGCAAGTATCAAAGTGGGGGCAATTCTAGCTGTACATGAAATTCGTTATGGAGTATGTGAGTTTACAAGGAGTGGTAACAAATATAGTTGTGTACATGGTAGCCATTAAGGAGTATATGAGTTTAGAGGTATTGGAATTGGAAGGAAATCCTAGCAAAGAATTCAAGGAGAAACACATTACACCAAGGCATTTGCCCCTTTTCACTAGGGGAGGAGAGATGGGGATCTAGAGGAGGGGAGATGAGGATATGGACAAGCTGATTGAGGGCACAATTGCAAATGGTGGTGTCATCTCTCACATTAACAAATCATTGTTTCAAAACTTCAAGCTTTACCAAATTACTCCAAGCTTAGTTAGCTTTTACAATTAAGCTTAGGTTTATGGAAAGTGATAGCCAAACCTTCTAATTTCTGGTTTGCTAATGTTAAATAAATTAAGGTAATTTTAGGGTTTTTTTTCGCCATTGTTAAATAAATTAGGAGTCATTTTGGGTTTTTTTTTTAAGTGGGTGAGAAATGTGCTTTGCAACAGTAATATAGTTTTAGTGAATGTGGCATGTGGGTGTGGTCAATTTTGCATTTGTCTCATTTGATAGAAGGCAATTTTCACACTATTTGTTTTTAAAAATAATATGGAAGGAAGAGTAGGTAAGCTTAAGGTGAAAGAGGTGCAAAGGTAGAGAAAAATGATCGTTGGATTGCTTGTTTATGGTATTATTACATGAGCCTACTGGATATTCTATTCTACTCTGCACTATAGGCTCTCAGGTGCCATCTCTACCTCCCAAGCTTTGCTATTAGAATTGATAATCTTCTTAATTTTTTGTTTTTGAAATTAATTAGAACTGGTAATCTTCTTAATTTTGAAATCTATTAGCACTGACAATCTTCTTAATTTTTGTTCTTTGTGATTTCTATTTTGCTGGAGAGTAATTGATGTTTTGAAGATGCTAAATTATTTTAGGTAATCAACTCTGGGGTTCTACTGTCTTACAATGAAGATGCTAAATTATTTTAGGTAGTCAACTAGATGATTTTACTGTATGACAATTCCTCATTATCATAAGAAGCATTTAATTATAAGATTCAAAATTAGACAATAAACAAGTAGTTCACACACAACTAAATGATAAAAGAGCAATGCTATAAATTTTAATAGCAATTTTAATAGCATAGATGCATATATTCATGTTAATCTAGAATTATTATGAAAACAGACTACGTGATGTAAATTTCATTCCCTTCACTTTTAACGAATGAAGTTAAGCTCTTGATATGTGACTTCCTAGAAAGGCCAACCAATCAAGCAGAGAAACTGAATCAAACAAAGAAAGTGATACATGCTTGAAATCCTTTTAATATTACAAGGTAGAACTTGGTTACGATTTTTTGAAAAGTCAAAATCCTATGGCTCTTTAAAATCTGATTTTGGCAAGTAGAAATGATTCTATTATTGCAAGAGCACAGTAAAAAAGTAGCTTCAATAATGGAAAATTATACCTTTAATTCTTGGAGATTATAAATTGAGATTCGAATAATGCTAATGTTTGGTTCTATTTTTCAAGCTTGATCTACTCACTCATTTAGTAGCATAGTGTATGCTCCAGCTCCCAGCTCCATGTGATAGAGAGCCCATTCTATTCTCAACCATCACATTTGCTCCATGTGATAGAGATCCCATTCGAGGCTCAACCATTGCATTTGTAAGGGTAAGCCAACAAGAAGTTCTTGTATGGTTTGGAAGGTTTTTCAACGAGAAGCTCTCCAAGCTTCGAAGGTTGCAAGTAGCAATTTTTTTTGTATGGTTTGGAAGGTTTGCTAGCTAGAAGTTATCCATGCTTCTTGTTATCCCCGATATCTAGGGATAGCTAGGAGATCATGTCTCGAGGCCCACAGGTCCTAGACATGAAATGCCGAGAGCTGGATTGACCTGAGCATGGCCCTGAAGGGCCCATCCTTCTTTTGTTCACCAGACTTGTCCTGTCGGTAGCAACAACATCCATCACCATCGACTTGGACTTGCATCGGAGAAGACTCTTGCTCCATGAGGTAATCGGTCCAAAGGTATCATGGTATGTGTCATGTTTGATCATTATAACCTTCTTATATATGCATTAGGTTCCTTTCATTTCTGATGACTGCTTGGATCTTACACTAATCCACTTGACCATTGTTGGGGTGATTGACCGGGTGACATAGCAAGCTTGTATTCATGGGTTTTGGTTAGCCACCAAGGGGGATTTGCAGAGCCATCGCCCGCTCCCACCATTCTATCATTTTACATCTTATCTCTCATTCATCCATCCCATTCCCCTAGTCCGGCCATTAGGATGACCTTTTGAGGGTTACACTTTGTCTTGTGGGAAGAAGGGGCTAAAGGCCCAGGGGGTAAAAGCAGCTGGTAAAAGATAAAAGCCATAGGAAATGAAACCTAGANCGAGGACGTCTCCCCTGGGCCTAACCTCCCTAAATAGAAAGAACCTCCCCATTGTGGTGACATTGGGTGGGGAAGGTTCCTGTTTCGCCAGTTTGACCTACTATCCTTTAGCCTCTCTCCCATCTACAAACTGTGCGATAACAGGAAGTAAGAGCATTTACACCCCCACTCTAGTCTCCATCATTTATTACTTGAAGTGCATTGATGTTGCAAGGGTTTGTTTGAGGAAGAAAGAGGATTTACACCCCTCATTCTCAAACCCTAACTAGAGATACTTGCCTTAGGAAGTAAGAGGATTTACACCCCCAAGGAAGTAGCATCTCTAGTTCATTTACTTGACTCCATTAACCCAATTTTTTAAGGCACTAGTCATTTATTTTTTGCATTGGAGATATAAAATCATTGCCTTAGGAAACGTGAAATTTTGTCTTTTGAAAGATCTCTTGCTTGGAGTTGGTTTGCCACATTGAGAGGACTCTTCCCCTACTAGGGTCTCCCCTCTCTCCCACTACTTTAATTGTTGTTACAAACTTTAACCTACAACCATTAAGGCTGCATAACTCTAAACTCCTAAACTAACCCTAGACTAGCTCTTAAATTTTGCTCACTAACTCTACTAACTAGGGCGCATCTTTTGAAATAATTGTTGGCATCTTTTGATGGTGTACCTTGCTGATATAAGTGACTGAAAGCTACAGCCATAAGGCTACAATTTTCTGCAGAAAATACATGTTTACAACAGTCATCTTCTCTTGCCTCTTAAGTGTCATTTTTCAACCCATATTTATTGTTAATCTTAATGATAATTTGCTTAACTAGTTTAGATCTTTGTATGTTGATTTAGATGCTTTATTTGCTGATATAAACTGTCATCTACTGCTGCAAATTAGGGATAGCAAGTTTAACTTGCTGATCCATACTAACATATATCATTACAAGTTGGATTTTCTTACGTCTCGGGCAGGTACAATCATTCGGAGAAGTATTACATCTTAGAGGTAATACTTGTTGGGTTTACAAGGCATCTCTTTCCACTTCTCACTCCATTTAGATTTGACCTCTAGGGGCTCCACTTCCATCTCTATCCATCCCCATCTCATTCTCCCTAGGGTCATCGGGATCGCCTCCCTAGAGTGACCTAGTCACCCTTTGTTAAGTTTTGAGCTATTATTAGGTTTCTCTTCAATTTACTAGATAACCATAGCATAAGTAGGATCACTGAGAGAAACACAATCACAAGATACACAACATTTATCCTGGGAAAACCTTATGGGGTAGAAAACCCAGCAAAACTTCCTTAATATAGATAGCCAATACAATGCCAAGACAATAAACCAAAACACTACTGAATATCCAACACTGAGCAATGCGCCTCTCTCTTCCTTCTTCTCCCCACTGCAACTACCAAACTTGCGCACTTGTTGAGCGAATGAGTGAGTGAACAAATGAGGCGCTAGCCTCCTTTATTTATACTAGCTGGCAGGCGCTGGAAATGTGTCTCTTCACTGGGCAGGGCCGACTTCTCTTCTTAGTGGTTAAAACCACTTTAATTAGGCCTGGGGGCCGACTTATTAATTAGCATAATATAGTTAGGGTTTGACCAATCGACAAAAGGGGATTTGGTCATTTACAATGCCTGACATGATCAATCCACAAAAGGGGATTGATCTAATTAATAATGACTCAATAATAAATAGAATACTCTTTGCAGTTACAATATTTCAACACTCCCCCTTAACAGGAAGGGTATTCTATAGACACAACTCAATACAACATCATCAGGAGAGAGAGAGAGAGAGAGAGAGAGAGGGCAGCAACATCAACAGCATCTGGAACACTGACTGGCACATCTATAAATCCTCGGAAGTTTTTCTCACCATCATTGTTCACAACATGGACTTGGAGTAGAATCATCATCCTCATCAGCATGAGGCTAGAGTATAATCATCTACATCTTCAACAAAAAGCTGAAGTGGCATCATCATTATCTGCATCAACATGGATTAGTATAACACTAATACATCATCATCATCAATAACAGCGCGAGGCTAATACAACATCAACAACAACATCCTCATAGCACGAAGGCTGGAGCATCAACAACATCAACATTAAGCTGGAAATCTTCAGCACAAAGCTAGCATCTCATCAACATCAGCACTAAGCTGGAAATCTTCAGCACAAAGCTAGCATCTCATCAACATCAGCACTAAGCTGGAAATCTTCAGCACGAAGCTAGCATCACAACAACATCAACACTGTTATCCCCGATATCTAGGGATAACTAGGAGATCATGTCTCGAGGCCCACAGGTCCTAGACATGAAGTGTCGAGAGCGGGATTGACCTGAGTATGGCCTTGGAGGGCCCATCTTTCTTCTTCTTCGCCAGATTTGTCCTGTCAGCAGCAGCAGCTTCCATCACCATCGGCTTGGACTTGCATTGGAGAGGACTCTTGCTCCATGAGGTAATTGGTCCAAGGTATCATGGTATGTGTCATGTTTGATCATTACAACCTTCTTATATATGCATTAGGTTCCTGTCATTTCTGATAACTGCTTGGATCTTACACTAATCCACTTGACCAGTGTTGGGGTGATTGATGGGATGACTTAGCAAGCTTTTATTTATGGGTTTTGGTTAGCCACCAAGGGGGATTTGCAGAGCCATCGTCCGCTACCACCATCCTATCATTTTTCATCTTATCTCCCGCACATTTATCCCATTCCCCTAGTCCGGCCATTAGGATGACCTTTTGAGGGTTACACTTTGTCTTGTGGGAAGAAGGGGCTAAAGGCCCAGGGGGTAAAAGCAGCTGGTAAAAGATAAAAGCCATAGGAAATGAAACCTAGAGATGCTTC
>SNQJ01S0061608.1:110875-132749 GCA_010110895.2 Picea sitchensis | reverse complement strand
AGGGACGTCTCCCTTGGACTTGCCCTCCTAAATAGAAAGAGCTCCCCATCGAGGTGACAGTGGGTGGGGAAGCTCCTGTTATGCCGGTTTCAAGCCCTGACTCAAGCTTTCAAACCTTTCCTACAAACCGTGCGATAACAGTGCCTATTTTGTGGAATACCTTCATTTAGACTATCTTCTTGGCAGTAATCTGTGAAGGGAAAACCTATTTTAACCTTTTGAGTCTTAATCCCTTGACCCTTTTCCTTTCAATACCCTAGATTACTAGGGACATCTCCCTTGGGATTAGCCACCCTGAATAGAAAGAGCCCCCCATCGAGGTGACAGTTACGCCCCCTCACCCCCTCACCCACTCAACCCTCACGCCCTCCTAGGGAAGTTACGCCCCCCTTAGTAAATAAATGATGGATTGAGTTTCTAGAAGGGGTGGTGGGCCTTCCTCTTGGGTGGTGTGCTCTCCCTAACCCCCCAAGTCTCCCCTTAACTCACCTCCACTCCCTTTCCTAGCATTTATTACCTCCCTTTCTTTGCCTTTCCTCCAAGTGGTGCGCCCTCCTTGAGGAGTTACCCCCCCCCACTTGGAAAATTCCAAAATTATTTTTTTAAAATTATTTAATTCTCTCCACTCACTTGGCACGCATCCCTTAGCCTCCCACTACCCTTTTGCTTGATCCCAACATTTTCCACACTCATCTACACCCTAGATCTAAGCTTGAAACCCTAGATGGTGCGCCCTACCCTTGGGATCTCCTCTTGTGCTTGGTGGTGGACACTTGGCATTGATCCAAGAGGGGTGAGTTTGTCTCTCCAAGTATAAATAGATCCCTCTCCTCACTCCCAACTGACGATATCTTGAGCTATTGTTATGCTACTTGATTTTCCACTCTCTCTCTCTCTTCTTGATCCATCTTCCATTCGTTGGCTCTTAGGGTTTTGGAGCAAGTATTTCTCCAAGATCCATTTTCTTGAGTAATAATAAAGGAAAAGCTTTGGAGGATTATTGGAAGGGCAACAAGTACTTTTGTTCTTGCTACACATGAGGTAATCTTGTTTTGATTTGGTATGATGATGGCATATGTAGATCTTGGGTAAAGTATTTTATTTGGGTAGATCTTACAAAGAGTATTCCTATAGATCTATATATGTTGATTAGCTAGATAGGGTGCAAGTATTTTATCTTGTTAGCTTAATCATCCATATTATCTATTGTATGCATGCCATTGTGTTAGATCTTGCAGGTTTAGCTTCAAGGGTTTCATTGGGAATGCCTCAAGGAAGAGTCCTCCTTTGAAACACACATAAACTCCTCTTTTCTCTCTCATATTACTCATTCTCTTTTGTTGCTCATTCCATATATGTTTCAGCTAGCATTAACATAGTAGAATGGTCATTTAAATCTAAATTTTTCATCAAAAATTTTTGTGAAAAATTTTTGCCCTAAAAAGCAAAAAAAATTTTCACTTGTATTGTTGTGTGTAGCTTTTCCAGCAAGCATAGTTTGCTGGTTTTTGCAGGTTTCAGATCTGGTTGAGGGGTTTGGCTACCCAAAAACGTCCACACAACACTCCAAGACCCTCATACAAGTTGGTAGCTATTTCTCAACCTTTTTCTTCAAGTTTTAGGGCTTCTTGTGCATAGATCTACTGGTTTTCTTGCTGATTTAGTGGCTCATTGGCTTGGGAGAAGGAGTGGTACAGCCTCCTCCCACGTGTGAGCCTTGGGTAGCTCAGGGTAATTGCAAATCTTTTCTTTCTTTCAATTTTTGGCATTGCTTTGAGCTAGGACGTGGGGTTTGGTTGATGTTGGGCATTTTCCAAACCTAGGACGTGGGGGTTAGTGGTTTGTCTTGTTGAGTGGCTTGCTTGTTTCTTTAGCTTGTCCTTTCTTGCTTATCTTTCTCTCTTTTCCAAGTTGTTTCTAAAGTCTAATAATTGCCTACCTTTTGGGAGAGGAATACCCCAAATAGTAAGGCTAGGGTTTTAATATGTGTTGTTGATCTTTTATGCTCAAGTGGATTAAAATGTTCTAGACCTAGACCTCACACATACTAATCCTTAGTTTAAGCCTATTGGACATAATCAACTTAGTTGGATTTACTTGCATGCTTAAGCTATATCAAGATTTATCTCTTTTTACATGCTTAAATTAAACACACTAAATGCTTAATGCTTCAATAGCTTAGTGAATGGTTTTCCTTTTTCATGCTTTAAACATCTTAAGGCCATTTGCCAATACACTTGAAGTTAATGCTTATCGGATAAGTTGATAGTGTAGGCACATGCTTAAATCTTCCTTTTCTTTTTCACACTTAATGCTTCGATCTTAATGCTCTTAACAAACATAAGATAAGTGTGATAATCGTTTATCTCTTGTTGGCAAGTTGATCTTGCCCTTGTGATTTGATTTCTTTCATAGCAAGCTACACATGTTAATGATCTAGTGCATGGTGATAAACTAAATCTTTATTTCAACTCTTTTTCAATGCCTTACATGTCTTAATGCTCTTTATTTCTAAGCTTAAGTAACACACATAATAAGCTGAAGTGAGTTTCAGCCTTGACGATAAATCACACTTTTAAGGCATCTTAAAATTGTCAAAACACTCTAAAACACACCTAAAAGTCTACCTAATTGATATATTAACTTAATAGACTTAATAGGGTACCTAAAACCACCATCTTCACCATCTAAAATGGGGATTGAGGAAGGCAACGGAAGGTGATAGGCCGGGGACGGTCTCACGGCGCAAAGGAGCGTCATTTCCGTAAAAACTCAATTCTTTGGGCTGACTGTAACAGCTAGGGTAGGCCTCGTTGCCATACTTATTGAGCATCCAGCGGTCGTTTGGTAACAGGGGGAGCAGGGTTTTTGGTGAAACACTTAATAAGGGTAACTAAAACTTTACAATCTTAAGAAACCCTTAACTCATTAAGTAATCAAACCTTGGGCTTAATCATCTCATAATACTTTGTGGGTTGAACAACTAAAGTTTTGAATATCTTGATCATTGTGGAACACTTGTGCTTTAATCTCTCGATCTTCTAAGTATCCTTGTGAATGTTGATGATGAACTAAATGTGTTGATGATGATAATGCCTTGATTTTCTTGTATCCTGCACATACATTAAAAAGTGATTAGCTTGTTTCATTGTACCATTGTATCTTAGCATTCTTTATTCGTAAGTACTTGTATCTAGTATTCTTTAGGATCAATTTTTCTTTTGTAGGTAACTTGTAATTCTATTGTAACGAAGAACCCTAACATCTAGTTGACCCCTTGCCCAACCTTAGGCACTAGTCTTAGTTGACCTAGGGAAAGGCTTGCTTGACATACTAATCCTTACATCTTGTATTGTTGCCTTAGCATCATAGGATAGACTCCCTCTAACCTTAAGAAATTAAAATCAACTCCTAGAACTTAACGCTAAATCTTATCTAGTAACTAGGGTCTACCCCCCGTGGCTTCCCTAGGAGTAAACCTAGACGGAAGAGGTTCTGGTCAAAGTGACCGCGTGAGCTGTGAACCTAGGCATTGTGCCTCCAAGGACACACTAAGTGAGTCGGACTTAGCTCACGTTTGCAAGTGTGTATAAGGACGGCAACAGGGTGTTTCCCATGTGAGAACCAATCTAGGTCATGTAAGTGTGTGTGAAGTGGCGTGGGGGAAGTGTTTGGGCATAGGGTGCAGTGATATCAGGGAAATGTAGATCTTACCTATGCATTCCTTTGTAGAGGGCAAGTTGCACCTTATTATGGATGTCATTTTTTCCTAGCCCATTGAATGCCTTTTATTCTTAGCTTTATTGCTTTTGCTCTTTTTCTTTCATGCTTCAAGGGAAGAGCACTTGAATATGTTGCACTAAATTCTCCTTCATTTCATAACGTTTGCTTGGAAATTATGCTCTTTAACTTGTTCATACCTGGGAGGATGACATAATGCCCTAGTAAGCCGATTCCCCTTTAAGATGAGTTGCCACTGGGTGGGTCTGAGAAAGGTCATCGTCCATTCCCTCCATACTTACCACTTTCCATTATTATCCCTCTCATCTCCCCCCACCTTGGTTCGAGCATTGGGTTTTCCATGCTAGGAAGGGTTGGACCTTGCCTTGTGAGAAGAAGGGGCTAAAGGCCCAGAGGATAAAAGTAGCTGGAAAGAGTTGAAAGAAAAAATGAAACCTTTGAGATGCTTCGCCCAGGGATTCCCGAGAAAGCAATAAAAGGCTTCTCAGAAAGAAAAGGGGACCCACAAGATAAATCAAAACTCAAGGTACTAGTTGGTGGATGGGAGGTCTCATCATGAACAGGCCTATTAGGTCCATGGGCATGTAGCGGTATGACACTACCATCTATCTGGTCACCAAACCAACGTAGTGGCTCTTGGTGGCATAGCCAAGAGAAAGGGGTTCTCATCACGAGCCAGCCTTCTCATTTCCGTGAAATGCTTGTGGGTAACGCTGTCACCTTTGGTCACCATGCCAAGACAGTGTCCCCCAACTTTTCCTTTCAAAAGAATAAAGACCAAAAGCAATAAGACTAAGAATAAAAGGCATTGAATGGGCTAGGAAACAATGGCATCCATGATAACGTGCAGCTCTCCCTTTACAGAGGCACCCACAGGCAAGACCTACATTTCCCTGTTATCACTGCACCTTCTACCCAAGCATTTCCCCTGCACCACTTCACACACACTTTCATGACCTAGATTGGTTCTCACCTGGGAAACACCCCAAACTTAAGGAGAATTAGCCCAATAGGACATCCTGAGACCTTCTCCAAACCTGACTTGTTAAACTGTATAACGTCTTTGAGCATTTGTTTGGGTAAAGGGGGGTTTGATGCACATGTTTGGGTAATTTGATTATTATATGTGATTGACATTGCTATGATCCCTGTGATTTATGAGCCCCTGGAGGGGGTACTTGTTGTTGCTGCAGGACTTTGCCCGGTGAACATGTACATATGGGGGAATGATTAGGTCGGACCTCCATGGGTCTGAAAGCCCAACAAATGGATGTTGTGACCCCACCAGGGGGAAAGAGAAACCAGAGGCTGACACCAGGAAGAAAGAAGGACGTTGCACCAGGGACACTCCAGTAGACCTAGACCTAGGGTGGTTTTGCATTTCCTCCTGGACGTTGACCCTTGAGAGCACATGATGTCATCATTTTTTACCTTGACGTCACCCAAAGTTAGGGTTTGCACTTATGATGGGCAATTGTGTGCTAATTGGCACGTGTGGCAGCATTCAGGGCCTTTGGAGGCCAAACGTCCTGCACTTGAGGCCTAGCATTCCACCTTAGGGGCCTAACGTCACCCTAGAAGGGCATGACGTCACCCTTGAAGATGAAATTAGGGTTTAATTATTGTCATTTATGTAAAAACTGGATTTTAATGTAATTTGGCCATGTCGGCCTTTTGATGACCTAATTTTAATTAAAGGTTATAAGTATTGTATAAATAAGGGAGAAAAACTCTCATTTTTTCATGATCACTCATCACACAAGTGGTGAAGTCTGAAATTTGCGCCCTTTTCAAGGGTTACTGGCTGAAATTTTAGGCGCACTTCTTGGAGGAGGCTATTTTTGGTGTTTCTTGGCTATTTTCATGGTGGAGGATCTTCAACTAGGGTTTAAGCTTGATTATTCTTGGTGAAGTAAGTAGAAAATCTGCATTTTTTTATCGTGAATGAATGCTTATGGTGAATTCACTTGTTTCATATCAAAGATTATGAAATTGCTTGCTTGAAACCCTAGGAGAAAGACATATGTTATTATCTTTTTCTCTATAATCTTCCACTTGTTTAAATTTCTCAATAAAGCACCTTATCAAAGAAGTAGATACTAAAGCCCTACCATTGTAGCACTCTAGTAACCCTACTTCATTGCCTATTGCATATTTTATTTTCAAATTTGTCTAAGGAAAAGAGAAATTGCTAGGGCCTAAGTTTTCTTACTTTCTAGCAATTATCTCTAAGACGTGGATGTGTGAGGCCTTGGGCTACCAACACCTCTCTTATCTTCTCCATCTCCTTTGACTAAGTATTATCATTGCTATTTTCATCTAAGAATTGTTGTTGTATCATTGACTCCATTACCCTAAAAGGCACTAGTCTACTCACTACAAGTGATTAATTGATCAAACAACTTTCAAACCATCTTCCTTGGAGCATTTACTAACTTCTACTAACCCTAGATTATCCAAATTCACTATAACTTGTTGCTATTGCAAAAGATTGCTACAGCCATCTAACAGCATCAAATTAACCCTAAAAGTGATACTATATGCTAGCTAGACATTGCTAAAACTACTTGTGACTATCTAATATCAATTTGCCTAGTTAAAGTTATCATTTCAAGTCTTTTCTCAAGCATTTTGAAGCATAATTATTGTGGCTGTTACAAATTTATCATTGTTGTTATAAACTGTTACACTGCTGCAATTTCATATCAGCTAGTCTATTCTTTAAGAGTTCATTGTCTTATGAAGCATTGATATCATTTTGGTACTTGGAAAGTGCCATTTTTCCTCTTTGTTGTCTTGTTCTAGGCAGGTACACAACATTTATCTTTTGCTTCATCTCTAACAAGACATAAAGAACCTTTGACTTGAGTGACTTGTGAGAGGGGAGGGGAGGGGCTTCCTTGTATTATTTGTCTTAGCCTTCTCAAACCCTCAGGCCATTGGGGACGTCTCCCCTGGGGTACTGTGACATACTCCTAAATAGAAAGGGGTTTCCTATTAAGGTGACAGTGATAGGTCACTCGCAGTTACACCAATTTTATACCCACTTGCATTGGGCTTTGGGCAAGTACAAATTGTGCGATAACAATAGGCACTAGTCTTCTCCCTTTAGTCAATCATAAACCTAAATTCATATTTTATGTTTTAGGGTTTTCTTTAGCTTCCATTTAATTCTCAGCCATCAAAAACCCTAAACGTCTAGGATTTTCATGCATATTCTTGACCTAAAGTTCTAGGGTTTTCTTGCATGTTCTTGACCTAAAATCCTCTGGTTTTCTTGCATGTTTGACCTAAAATCATTTTATTGCATAAAATTTGCCTTGCTGCTATATATTGCTGCAGAATTAGGGCTAGACGTCTTATTTTAATTGGCTATTATATGCCTCATAATTTTCATATTTTAAAAGTTAAACAAACCTTAGATTTATTCATTATTTTAGCCCTAGTTTCTATTGGTTTATAACTCATTTTGAGAGTTAAATTGTATTGTTGTTGTAACTTGTTTACTGTTGTAATTTACCTATCTTTATACAAGTTTTACAACAGCCTTGTGTAATTTTCAGATTTAAGTGGTTTGGGGATCCTTTTACATTGAATAGTAACATAAACCCCCTAAATCAGCCTTAAAATACATAAAACCCAAATCTAGAATTTACTTTGAGTAACCACCTTATCCTCACCTTGCTTGATATATTCCATTGGTGGTAAATTGGATAGACACATAGGAGGCATTAGACTTGATTGTGTCTTGCATTAGGATTCCTTGAAGCTACTAGGGACGCCTCCCTTGTGTTGGATTTGTCCTTTACTAAAACAAGGGAAGTAGTAACTTGTTGCCTAGGTGACAGTGGTAACATCTTCTAAGTCCCACCCATTTTGCACCTTGTGAAGGCTTTGCACTGGGGTGCAAGCTTGTGTGATAACAATCACTAGGATCAAGATTACCTTCATTTGTGGTGTTCTCAATAAACATGACGATAGACTTGAAGACTGAGCATCTGTGCTTTGCATGAATCCCATTGCAAGATCCTCACCAATATGGATCTTCATCCTCTACCCAATTTGTAGGTTCCATTAGTACATGAAGATTTGGATCTTCAATTCTTCTATTTTTGTCGAACCCGAAATTTCTTCTAAGCTAAAAATTAGTCCTCAGCTGCATTCGACTTTGTTATCCTCTTTCCAATCGGACCACTCAATTGCCTATGTCGAAAAGCTGTAGTCGTTTTTTCCATCCCCTCAAGGACCTTTGTCATCACGTTTGGTGTTGAATCATTAAAATTCATAGTCCTCGGTTTCACTTCAACTTTAGAGGTTGATGTTCTTGATGAACAAAACAAATCTACCTTGCCTGAAGCTACAACATTATCTTCAATTTTCCCAGCCATTTCCTAAGATCCTTTCGAGTCCTTTGGGGCTTTATCTCTGAGCAAGAAACCAAAATTTCCCTCAAAAGCATTTACATAATAAAAAAGAATAGCAGTACCTACAGGTTTGACGTCCCTAGGAATCTTTTGAATGAGTTTGTGAAACCTCTTATTGAACTCCCTTACTGTCTCATTCTCCTTCTCCTTGACTTCATGGAGCTCTATCAACAACATTCTACCACCTTTCTTTACCTCCCAATATTCCAAGAAGGCATTTTTGAAGTCGTCCCAATTATTAATGCTAGCATCATCCAAATTTTTAAATCAGGTCCTAGCATCCTCCTCTAATGATAAGACAAATAACTTCAATACAACATCTAGATATTCAATATCCAATTCTTCAAGATTTGCTTCAAAGGCTGCCACAAGGGCTTTCACTGAAATGACATTATTACCTCGAAACTTGGGAATCTATTTATAATACTTATCTGGTAGAACATAAGGAGCACTTTGAATAGCACTAAGGTCCAAGGCCTTGTACAAATTTCCTCTCCATGTAGACATGGTTTTTGTTGTAGTTTGCTGCCCTGCATTATCAAGAAACAGGCACCTTATATGATGAAGAATTTTAAAACTTTATGTAGTAGAAACTTGTGATACCTGGGCTGATTTGTTCACCCTCCTTCTGTAATATCTTTCCGGTTTGGCCAGTGGCGAAACAAACTTTAGTGATGAACTTCTTGTAGGGTATTTCCCTCTAGAACTTCCTTCCAATGGAGTCGCCAATGAGATCTCTTATCAAGAGTCCTGAAGCATAATCTTCAAATTTCGAGCAAGGGGCTTGACCTTCCCCAGCAATGGCGCCAATTGTTACCTTCGAAACCTGCACTTCAAAAAATATTCAAGTCCAACACGAAGATGCACACTTAGGGTAATGTAGAAGTACCACCAACTATTACCTCGATGATCCCTTCCGTCACTTAAGGCTGGCTCTACTTCAGCACAAGGGGGGATTCCTTATTAGGATTTCCAAATTTGTCTTTAAACCCAACGACCATTTTGAGATTTGACAAAACTGAAATTTTGGTTATTCAATGAAGATTTAGAATAATTTCAAGTAAACAAGTGCCTTATCCAAGGCCAATCGAGTCAGGAGCAATACTAAGTGTTTAGAACTTGAATATGATGCACAATACAAATCAGCAAACACACCAACAGCGCTGTTTACCAATTATAACAGCTCTGAAATAACACTAACAGCCAAGTACAGATGCTCAAAAAGATACACCAGCACAACCATTAATCACTTATGTTCATGTGCGTGATATCAAATAGGACATAGGCAGCAAAAGGACAGCTTTCTATTGAATAACAGCCATAGAAGCCATACATCCAGATCTGATATCTCAACAGCTTCGAGAGGAGCAATAGATCTCTCCTTTGGGCCCTTCAAATGCTAGTAAAAACCCACTGAAAACAGTACAATATTTTGACCATTAAAGAAGAATGACATTAAGTAATAAAATGACAACCTTACATGTAAATAACAGTTCTTGGACATTAATGACAAAACTCCATGTCTGCTCAAGAAAAACTCCTCAATGCCCAACACAATAGGGTATTTCTCCACAATGAAACCGCACATTGGAAATGAGGGGTGGGGGGGGCTCCTTTTACATGTTCTCCTTGCAACTCCTTCTTGAATAGAAACCTCTAGAAAACCCTAGGGCACTCCATTCTTAGGGTTTTGACTATGTCAATATGCCACATGTCATCATCCAAACCAAGTGATCCTCTTTAGAAATATTTGTTCATTGATAAGCGAGCTATTCTAGATGTTTCTAAGGGAGTGCTCTCCTTCTCCTCTTGTGCCATGCGTGAAAAAGTGCCAATAGTCATTCTCACAATAAGGATGCTTTACATCTTTAAACCCTTTGACCAATAAACAATGTGATGCATCCTTGGTATGTGTGCTTTTGGTCCTCCTTGAATCCTTAAGACCAATGTTTTAAAAGTCAGAATTGATCGAGGGTCAACTTGGACTCGGACTCGGCCATGACAAGGACCAATCTGATTTTAATGACTCGGTTTACTAAAAAATACATAAAATATGTAAATTTTAATGAAAAAAATATATTTTAAAGATTCCAAAACAATAGAGATAAAATATGCAAAGTCTGCTCATCTATATACCATGTAAGAGTGAATATACCAAAATGGCACCAAGTGCAATACATATCAGCAAAAAAATACATAATCAATGAAGTTCTAAATGGCCTCTAGAGTCCAATAAACATGCTACAAGCTATTGGCCTACTACATAGTACAAAGTATAAATCATTTCTATCAATCATAGAAGAAAACATTGGAATCGACAAAAAATCGGCAAGGGTCATGAAAACATCTTATCGGAAATATCAGCGAAAAAATCGGAAAACCTCAACAAACATTAAAAAATACATAATTTATTCATTGTTTTCAAAATTTTAAACATTTTTCAATATATAAAACAACAACAACATCATATAAACACATAGGCACATAAATATGGAGAAAGAACTGATATATATGATATAGTGGATGCCAAATAAAAACCGATACATCAAAGTCGTTACTGAAAGTCTGAAACCAATACAAAATGACATCAATGATCACATATATAAATGTATATGTCCCAAAACTAGCAACTAGCTATATCATATCAATGATATGAATACCCTCTCCCCCTTTTACAGGGAAAGATTAGGGGATGTTTGCTAGGCCTTGAACTAGAGGCAGAAGGACCTGGTCATGCATCAACTATATGACGATCAATGATGGATGGAGGACTAGCTACTCCAAACTGTGTAGAAGGTGGTGTTTCATTTTCAACTGGCATATCATCCTCCATGGTGTATGGATGAAGCTCCTATCCTCCTCCTCCTCCTCCTCCTCCCCTTCCTCTAACCATGCAGGTGCCTCATCCAAGAGAGGCACCTCAACCTCCACCCTCCACTTAGACAATATATCAATATTGTCCAAAGAAATGACATCCACTTCTGGCTCTTTCTCTATCTGCCTCATCCAAAGCCAAAGATTGTAGTGGACGTACACCAAGTCATTAAGACGTGGGAATGCCAACCTGTAAGAGGGTCATAAAATTAAAAAAACTTAATGAGTGTTGAGGGTTATAAATTTTAATTACAATAAATGTAATTGGCTAATTGCTTTGTTAAAGTTCTAACCTGTTGTGTCTTTTGGAGTGTATTTTGTCAAAAATACTCCAATTGCACTCACAACCCGAAGAGCTACAGGTTTGACTGAGTATTCTAATGGAAACTTTTCGTAAATTTGGTGCTTTTTGTGCTGCTCCACCTCTTCCCTTGTTGCTCCACATCAACTGCAAAACAAAATGATAAAAAAAAAACAAATCGGGCTTTTAATCCACGATCTGGGCGCGACAGGGCGATTTTTTCCAAAACAGCAGCAAGTTTTTCAAAAAATCACGATTTTTTGTAAACTCAAAAAATCGCGATTTTTATTAACAAAAAATAGCAATTTTTCTTATTTATCGGCGATTTTTTCTTCTATCAATAAACATGCTACAAGCTATTGACCTACTACATAGTACAAAGTATAAATCATTTCTATCAATCATCAAACTCCCAAGATAATTGCCAAATCCACCAAATACGGCCTAAGATAACTGCCAAACAAGCTCCAAGCTCACTTTGAATCATTACTCTTCAATGCTGCTCCAAAACTCCAAATGCTCATGAATGCTCAATGAGAGAGGTGTCAGGAAAATGGGAGAGTGGGGAGGGCGTGTCTCTTTATAGTTTTTTGGTAGGGTTTAGGTTGTTGGGAATTAGGTTTTAGGTTTTTTTCCTTAAATGAATTTTCCATAAACAGTGAGTCGTAGTGAGGTCCCTGACCAACTCGATTGAGTAGGTATGGACTCGTCTGAGTTGGACCAGTTTGGTACCGAACTGGCTGAGTCATGCCTTGACTCGGTTGGTTCGGTACCAAACTAGTCCCCCGAACAGAGCAGAGGGTTGAGTTGACTCGATCAAGGGTCAACTCGATTGAGTCCGAGTCTATATGGACCGATTTTTAAAACATTGCTTAAGACTAGGATGTCCTCCTTGATTAGGCCTTGTCTTCAACCAATATCACAATAAAATATAATAAGCACCCTCTAGATGTGGAACATTCCTCCTAGGATAGACTTTTTCATCGTGAACATAGTACCCATGTTGCATGACATCCTCCTAGAAGCCTCATTTTTGTCTTGCAAGAATGGAAAAAGGTTAGGCAATGAAGAATCATGCCTCCAAATATGCAATTTTTCCTTGAGGAGTGTGAAATGCCCCAAAAGGTACTCTCCAATGGAAGAAAATGCATCAAAAAGTGTAGAAAGGTCCTTTAAAGAAAGATCATCATATAAATGAATGAACTCATCCCCCTCTAACTCAATCGCTCAAGCTCTCCTGCATATTTAGGTGGTAATAGCACCTTAAGAAACCAGTTTCTAGAAACTATCAATCAAGTTAATCATGAAGTGAGGTAATCCTGAGTTCATTTTTGGGTTGGTTGTCAATTACTCTTGGTTTCTTAGAAAACACTAGCCAAAGATTTTGCTCTATGAATTAAGCTTATGCTTCCATAGATTTTCTGAACAAAGAAAAATAATTTCATCGATGGGCAATAACATTATAGATGTGTGAAAAGGCATGGAATGGGTCAGGGATGAAAAGGTAAGCTACTCTATTTATAAAAGTCAGATTCAGAAAATGCTTATGAGAGAGTGGAGTGGCTCTTTATTATGGAAATGCTTTTAGCATGGGATTTGGTGATAAATTTATCAATGCTTTAAATTGTCCTTTTCTTGCAAGACAACTTGAATCACTATTAATGGAAGTTGATTAAGAGATTTTGATCTATTTTGGTTACTCAACAAGGATACCCTTTGGCCACAACCCTTTACACACTCTCATGTAATAATCTAGGTTCCCTAATTGTCAAAAGGTGACAAATGACAAGTTTAACGGCATCCTCCTACCAACAAAGACGACTACCAATTAGTGAATAAGCACTTTGTCGACTCTTTTATGGCATTGGTAGAGAAAGACTCAATTAAAGAATCCAAGAATTGCATTGAAATTTTTAACAAGGCCACTAGTTCAAACATCAATCAGAAGAAGATTCAATGCTTTAAACAAATTCAACTAATACATCCTAATTGACTAGTAGCCTTAGAGTGGGCTTGGATTCGGCTGAGAAAAAATTTCAAATTCCTTAGCATCCCATTCAAATTCATGGCATTGCTTACTAATACCTAATGTATCATCAACAAAATAGAAAGGAAGATGGAGTATGATTACTAACCCAATGTTCTTTGCTATTAAATTTAAAATGTGTACTAAGATGCTAATAGCGATACATGTTTACTATTCTTCATGTTGAATGTCATTTGAATAGTGCCCATAAAAAGTTGACTCAATCAATCAAATCCTTTTTGTGGGCTTATATCAAAGGAAAACAAGGTTTCCATCAAGTCAATTAGCAAATATGTTGCACACCTAAAGGGCTAGGGAGCAATGGTATCATAAGTGTCAAGTTGCAAGGAGCAATATTATGTACCAACTAGATTATCAAAACCAATAATGGTAACAAAGGATGGAAGGTTCATATCAAGAACAATGTCCTTGAACACTTACCACTAGAAAGCCAACTTGGTAGGGTCTTAAGTTACCTAGCCTCCTAATTATACCAATTCCAATAAAAGTTCAAAGGACTTTTGTGTTTTGGAGAATTTTGAATGCATGGGAAAGTGCAAACCATTTTTAAAATGGATCTGTAACCAACTCAAATAAGACCTATCTTTCAATGAGCATTCTTTTTGTCATACCCCAGTATCAGATTAGAAAGGTAAACCTTTAGGCAATATCCCCTAATTTGATGCCCTAAGATTTTTCCAAAGGAAAGTACAGAGCAATAAACATCTTTATGACAACACAAAATGAGACTGGCTACACTAGGAAGAAATCAAAGAAGATCTAATCTTACCAACCCAATCATGGTGGTCCTTTCACAAAATAGAAGACACCCGACGAAACTCTCTCGATATCAAATTGAAAATCTCTCAATGAGTGGAAGGATTAGGATTTGTAAAGAGCCTAATCAAGACAAACATGCCACTATCTCAATTTGGGAATTCATCTATTATACTACTTGTTTCTCCATTATTTCAAATTGTGCATTGTAAATCCAAAATCATTCTAAAAAAGTGGCCAAGGAGCTCAACACTTTATGGATTCTAAATTGCTTCTGAAGCAATGCGCCATGTACAACAAACCAAGTATTGCATGAAGAAGGTTACTCTCACAGAATATACCATACCAAAAGTCAATCCAAGCATGGGTGACCTAATGTGGGTTGTGAGGAGGCTCATTCTATGGCCCCAATTTCTTCCCCAGTCCAGGTCAAGTCCACTAAAGCATGGTGGAAACCGTGCAACTACCATCAAGATCAAACAAATCGTCCACCATCTTTCCATCTAAAAGATAGGGTGACAAAACGAGAAGAATGGAATCCATGTTTGGGATACGCAATTGCTTGAGCTACTTGTGAAATATGGATAAAGCAAATATGATGGCCGCGATCAAGATCGGCCTACCAATAGATTGCAGATCTCCATGCCATAAGTCATTTATTTTGCCTTCTCGGTTGTGTCTATATTGCAGCTCCTTGTACAAAATATTGTAATTGGGGCAGTCGACCATTATTTTTTTTATCTTGCTTAGTAACTTTGAGATTGTGGAGGCTATAGACCTTAACAGTGGCACTTAGGATATTAGTGCTGATAGGCGGCATAGTTTCTTGCTTTTGATCTACCTAGTGTGGTGTATGAGTGTACTAAAGGATGTAAGGTTACCCTGAGTGAGCATTCCTTTTTATTGTAAATAGCTTTGCACTCGGCTGCTAAATTTGATGACTAAAATATTATTTTCAATTTATTACGGCAATTTATATTTTTCATGCATCACCATGGTATAGTTTTTACATTTACTTACAATGCAAGATGTTTGGATTTGTTCCAACTCCGAGAAAGTTGGCCACGGTGCACAACTTGGAAATTTATGGAAATGAGGCATTTGCAAGCCTAAAACATCATGCTCGACACTTACAAAGCTTCTAGCTCTAACAATATCAAAGAACAATACAATGACCATAGCAAACAATAGCAAACATTTATGTTTAAAGTTTCATAAGAACTTCAACGCAACAAAAATTGTCAGAACTAAGGTGGAAAGAGTTAAAAGGCAATTAGCTGCAAATACAGTACTTGCCAATAACTTTGTGTATTCAGTTATCGGACATGCGAATGGTGTTAAATTGTTGTCTACTGGATGATTGTGTATTGAATTATTTTATCACCTCTCACTGGGTATCCAAATTTTTCCTCATGGACCACTACTGAAAGGCCTTAAAAGAAGAGGGGCATGCTTCCGTGGGTGGTCACAGTTTCAATTCTCATGAACTCAGCCAACCTCAAGAATTTAGGAGATGAACTTACCGGCACGTCGGTCGCCATTAAAGTGCTCTTAGGAAGGTGGAGTCTTGTGGTATTGATGTGAAGACCTCTGAATCCCTCGGCAAATCCCCTGCTGAGTTGGTGTTGGTGTTTGCTTAACTTGGCCATGGTTCCGCGATTCAACTGCACTGGGAATCTTGTCATGTAAATTGAATTGGAATTAGGAGGAATGGAACAGCAGCAAAAGCAATACCCAGCGGAATAAGTAGCAGCAGAGGCCATTGCTGCTGAAACTGAATAAACCCCCATGGAACGATGGTCACCAAATGGAATAAATAAACAAATCTCCAGGCCGCTTTCCCAGTCTCCCCCTCGCTGTATAATGTGCTGCTGAATGGATAAAAACACTGTGTCAGGAAAAATCCCCTCAAGTGACACGGTACTGGGCAGTGCACACCCACTTTGGGAGAAACGCTAATTCTACTGTTGAAACTACCAACTTGCAATTAAAAAGATAAGAAGCGCCCTAAAACAAGGTGAGTTGCCACGTCACCGACCAATTTGGCAAAAGTAGGCTCTGGGCGTCATCAAACAACTCGCTTACTTGGAATGCATGCAGTCACACGCAGGTTATATTGTAGTCGATTTTAAGTTAAATTAGATTGATTTTCCTTATTAAAAAATAATTATTAAGATTTTGTAAAATTTAATATAAAATTAGATATTTTGATTTTAACTTAAATTAGATTGACTTTCACTTGACTGACTGCAGGTTATATTGTAGTCGATTTTAACTTAAACTAGCATACTCCTAAAGAGGGGAATGAGAATGTCGAAGTAATGAAAATAAAATAAATGAAACATATTTATAAGTAAAGTTAGATATATTTTTATAAGCCCCGTGCTTTAGCTAAAGTGATGATCCTATATTCGAGGGGTTTCCTATGATTTCTTCCATCTATTAAAAGTCGCATATGAACCAATAAATCCACAATAATCTCATTTTAAAAGACAAAGTTTAAGTTACAGATAATCAATCTTAAAGCCTTAAAAGAGACAAACTAATTAAAAAAAAATATGTAAAATTTTAAATAAATTTTAAATCATATTAATCATTCTTATAAAATGTAAGGGTAAATATTCAAGTTTATTTCATAATATCTTGAATTAACTCTTGTATACCATCATATTCTTGGTATAAAATAATTTTCAATAAAATAAATAATTCAAGTAAAAATAAAATAAATAAATAATGTTATCATTAACTATAATTTGAATATTAATAAAATATTAATGATATACAAACAATTTTATAAGCAAAATAAAAATGTAATAAACAAAAAAGATTACTCATTAAAAAAAAATAACTATAATAACACTACACACATACTACTAAATAAAAATTTAATAAATAAAGGAAAAAAAAAAGATCACACATAATAACAATATACACACTCACAAAGAAAAACATTTAAAAAAGAAGAAATATATTAACACATTATACAAAGAAGAAATATACAATATACACACTCACAAAGAAAAACATTACAAAAAGAAGAAATATATTAATGCATTATACAAAGAAGAAATATATATATTAAATAGAAACATATAATTCACATTTATGTATCGAATATTTCAAAAAATAATGTTGTGTTATATATCCATTGCACATGTTGTGCAATGTTTCACATGGTCTTGCACTTTGTTAAGTTAAAGTGACTTCAGGATGGATGAAGGATCCACGCTAGCTTATTTTGATGGAGCGGCTCTTTCAACTGGCCTCTGTTGCGGGGCAGGAGGCACTTTCAAAACACACTCCTCGAGAATTACAAATTGGTTTCTAAACTGCAGAGCGGGTACAAACACCAAGGCCGAGCTTATGGGTTTGTGGGCTACCCTCTACCTCGCCTCTTGCTGGTCTATAAACCATCTTCATGTTTTAGGAGACTCGAGCGTTATTGTTAACTGGATAAATCTCAATTGCAATCTGCGCTCAATCCACATTGAAGGCTGGAAACTTAAAACTAGGGAGCTCTACAACTCCTTCACCGACATAAAGCTCCAACATATCTCCAGATCCCACAACACAGAAGCAGATGCTCTCTCCAAGCGGGCCCTTGGCGAAGTGATAGGTAGGCTCTCGGTTTTCCATTGCAATAATGGGGAAGAGAGTCATATTACCTCTTTCAACATCTTCTGATTGTCATCGGCCTCCTTTTGTCCGTCTATGGACTGTTTTTGAATTACTATTCTGGCCCGTATTGCTCTCTTTGTGTCCACGTGCTAGTGTGGCTTTCCTTTCTCTCCTTATCGAACTCTATGGATATTGAGTGAACAACGCCTCTCTTTGGTCATGGCTGTGCGCCTCACGGCTTGTTGTTGTCTATGTAAACAAGTTTATACTCTATATAAATTTGAGAAAAATTTCTTCTTGGAAAAAAAGTTAAAGTGACTTGAATCATAAATTTCAATTTTGTACTATAAACAAATTGTAAATGCAATTTTGTATAACAAACAAATTGTAAATGCAATTGTAAATAATTTGTATTTTACTCTTAAATGTTCTAAATGTTATCATATGATATGATAATTAAATTTGGTTATTTCTAACTTTGGAATTATATTTTGTTGAGGCTTTGGTTGACAAATTTAGTTTAATAAAGCACAATAGATCAAATTGCAAGATAAATGCATTTCCACATCAAATGTTTTATTAAGAATCCTTACTAAAGTCCAAATGTATCGGAGGTGTTTTCTCAATTGTTATTGGATTTCTATTTTATAGAGGTGTTTTCTCAATTGTTATTGGATTTCTATTTTATAGAGGAACTTACAGCTCCTAGAGAAATGTAGGGCTTTTCAAACTCGAAGAAGCATTTATTAGAAGAGGCATTTTCTCAATTATTATTGGATTTCTATTTTAGAGTGAATTTATAATTGTTATTAATACAACAAGTTTTTCAAATTTGAAAAGACATTTTCTCAATTACTATTGTATTTCTATTTTAGAAAATTACAATTCCTACCCAAATGTCAAGATTTTGGCAGAAGTTTTTATATAATATTATTTTAATTTGTGGATTGAATCGAGATGACCACAAGTATTATTTCTTGGTAAGGGAGGTGTGCATGTTTAATAGCAGAGCAAGGCATTTGAAGTCAACAAATGGCAAGTCTTACCTTTGTGTACCAAACCCGATGTAGTATCAATTAATTTGTCCCTAGTTATCCATGATTATTTATATGTTATGTAAGCATGACTATGTACCTTTGTATTCACGAGGACCGACAAGTCCTTTAATTCCTCCACCAGCCACATTTGTATCCACTTCAGAACCTTTTTATATAGTTCTCATTTGTCTTGTTGGACTGACAAGTCCTTTAATTCCTCCACCCGCCATATTTGTATCCACTTCAGGACCTTTTTATATAGTTCTCATTTGTCTTGTTGGACCTATTATCGCACAGTTTGTAGCTAGGTCAAATGACTAGAAGGTAGAGGCCAAACTGGCGTAACAGGAACCTACCCCACCCAATGTCACCACAATGGGGAGGTTCTTTCTATTCAGGGAGGTTAGCCCAGGGGAGACATCCCCGATAACCTAGGGTTTTGAAGAGGCCAAAGTATAAAGGTCAAAACAAAAGTTCCTCCTCATAGGTTACCACCAAAGTCAGATAGTTCGGCTAAACAGCGAATAAAGAAGTGTATGCCCAAATGAGAACACATGCCCGGAACAAGACAATAGCAAGATAATATATGCAAGCTATAATTCAGTGGGTTAGTACTTCATGTAACTATTTGATATCAATATGTAAGCAATTAAAGCAACAGATATCAATGAGGTCAACGTTTATCAATATAGCAGTGGAAAAGTGTCAATTCATCAATAATTATTGAGATGATGTAGTCAACAATGTATCTAATCAATCCTTTACTCAATAAATGCTTTCAACCATCATCTAATTGTTTATCATCAAAAGGTGTTGCGTCAAGATGGAATAACCAAGTATGACGTCAGCCTAGTTAGGGTTAGCTAGTTAGTTAGGGTTTCAAATTTAAAAGTTTTGAGAGGTTGTTTGAGCACTATCACTTCAACATTGTGGTTCTAAGATCAGTGCCTAGGGGTGAATGGAGTCAATTAAGGAGAGGACACAAAGTTGAAGGGACAAAAGGCTAAGGACAAGAGAGAAGGGTTCTAGAGTGCTACAATGGCAGGGCCCTAGAATCAAAACCCTAGGGGAAAGAGGCTCACTCTGGTGTTGCTTAAGCAAGGCCTCGTGCTCTTTCCTCCTTCCTCAGGTCAAACTTGGCAAAGCGACTAGCATAAAAGATAAGTTAAAACAAGAGAGTGAGGTGAGGGAGAGTGTTGCAATGGCAAGGCTCTTTCACCAAACCCTAGAAGATGGACGACCCTAGGTGTAGATAACCTAGGCCTGGGACATCCCCTCCTTCTTGACCTTTAAAAGCACAGCTAGCACAAGGGGAAGAAGTGAAAAGAGTGTAGAAAAGGCTAGGCTCTTCCTTCCTTCTTCAATGGTTGAATATTTCTCTTTTAGGGGACATGAAACAAGGACCTACTTGTGTGCTTGTCACCTAGGGTTTTAAATCAACAAATTTATAAGTAAATGCAAGAATACAAACCTACAACCATTCAATCAATAAGTTTTGTAGGAAAAACACTTACATATCATGAAGAAATAACATTGCAAACCCTAGTTGTAAACCTTCCTTCAAGAGAAATGCCAAATATGCCAAGAAAATCCTTCCATCAACAAGTGTGTCTCACTTTAAAAGACCAAATACCCAAACTAGGGCGCAAAAATTAGACCTCACAAGAGAGTGAGTTGTGTGTTATTGTCAAAATGAGGGGAAAACTCCTCAATATATAGTGTATCATGACCTCTAATTAAAATTAGGTCATTAAAAATAGTCGACAAGGCTACAAACCAAAATCATATTGTTTTTACATTAAACTGTTAAATCAAAGCCCTAAATGAGCATAAGCAAGACGTCAAGCCCTACTGAGGGAGACGTTGGCCCTTTTTAGGGAAAAATGCAGCACAAATGACAAAACGTTGGCCCTCTTTGGGCCTCCAAACCCTGCCACACGTGCTAGCTGCCCTGTTAAACTGCCATATGCTGAAGATGATGTCAGTGGCTCCTAGGTGACGTCCTAGGCCATCAAAGGGAAACATTCCACCTGAAGTGGGTCAACCCCCCTGGATTGGGCTCAGCCAAAGTGTCCTGGATGGAACGTCCTTCTTCTTCTCATGTGCAAAAGCTCAATCAAGCATTGTCCTGTCTCTGCCCCTGATGGGGTCCCAACAACCATCTGATGGGCTCTTCAGCCCCATGGAGGTCTGAACTAATCATCTCCCCATGTGTACTGGTCCAACTGGTACCTGTCTGTCGAGCATGGTCCTGCACATCAAAAACTTCGCTTTCCATGGGCTCATTAGTCACATGGATCATAGCAATGTTAATCACATTTCATCATTAAGGTTATCAAACATATGCATAAAAACCCTGATATATCATTCAATAGCTCAAAGATATTACAAAGACCTACAATACAAAGTCAAAGAAAAAGACAAAATACCCTATTGGGCTAGTATCCATAAGGAAAGGAAAGTCTCCAAGGGGTATCATCCAAGCCATGTAAAACGAGGTGATGTGGTCAAAGGATGTCCAGACATACGGGTAGAGTGAGAGGCAGGGATGCATGATATTACCTGTGGGTGCCTTTGTAGAAGGCGAGTTGTACCTGTCATGGATGCAATTCTTTCCAAGCCCTTTATTGCCTTTATTCTTTTCTTTTCTTTATTTGCTTTTTTCTTTTTTATTTCAAGGACTAACTAGAGGACACTGCCTTGGCGTGGTGACCAGAGCTGACAGTGTTACCCACAAACACTTTCACAGAGATGATAAGGCTGGCTCGTGATGAGACCCCCTTTCCCTTAGCCATGCAACCAAAGGTCACTACCCTGGCGTGGTAACCAGATAATGGCAATGTCATACTGCTAGGTACCCATGAACATAATAGGCTGGCTCGTGATGAGACCCCTTATCCTCTTGGCTAGGTCTTGTTTTGTTATTTTTCTTCGGATCCCTCTTATTTCTTGCTGAGAGGCTTTTTATTGCCTTCTCGGGGATCCCTGGGCGAGGCATCTCTAGGTTTCATTTTTTATGGCTTTTATCTTTTACCAGCTGCTTTTACCTTCTGGGCCTTTAGCCCCTTCTTCCCAC